>NDFZ01005250.1:17338-86598 GCA_002192655.3 Mamestra configurata
AAAAGGTCGCCATATCGACGATCCTGTGCGTTTTGCATCCAGCGGATTCCTAGCCTTCATCAGGTCATCGGTCCACCTTGTGGGAGGCCTGTAACGCTGTGTCTGCGTCATGTGAGTTCTTAGCAACTTTGTATTAAATGCTACCAGGGTATCTAGCCTGCATGGATCGCTGCCAGTCAAAAATGTCTGGATCGATTATTAATTAGTTTAGTATTTTCGTGTCTCTCATCAACCTAAACTGACTACCAAAAACCTGCTTAACTCAAATGTTTATTAAATTGAAATAATCTCTCCAGATTGATCCCCAGACAACTCTTTAATTGATCACGAAACTTAATCAATTTTAAAATTAATGTTACATTATGATGTGCGATATGTAAGTGTCAGTCATCAATGTATACAAAGCGATACTTACGTAGCATATGCTTGATTAAAATTCAGCGTTACATATTTACATTAATTTGAATATGATGAAAATAAATGAAAAACTAACAACAGCTGTACAAGTATTAAGATTGTGTTCCTCAGATAACGATTTTGTTAAGTTATTTCAGCAAAATTGTTTCTAAATTGTGATCGTTTTCAACCTCCGACCATAAAGTGGGGTGTTATAAGTGTGACGTGTGTATCTGTCTGTGGCATCATTGTAGCTCCTAAACGGATGAACCAATTTTGATTTAGTTTTTCTAAATCCTATCTAAAGAGTACTTAAGCAATAGCTGGGATAGTCTTCTTATTATTTTGCATAGCCTAGCTTTTAACTTTTTTACTGCTATAGTAGGCGCCAGATAAATGTGGAATAAAGTATATTGACCTTTCCCTAATAACTGTTCATAGGTACCTGAACAATGAAATATGAATCGTTTTTCATTATTAGACAATGTTAAGGATCATGAGAGATGATGATTCGGGACAGCTTTGTGTCATTAATTCCGTTTTTCAAATTAAAAATGTCAATAATTGTAGGTGGGTCAATGACCGTTATTCCACGATTATCTGGCGCCTACTATAGCACATATTCCTTCTCTCTGTGAGAGTGAATCCTCCGAATTTCTCCTACTCCATCATATTTATCCATAGCTGGGCGATGGTCCTTCTATACCTGAAGTATGTACTTTTAAATATAATATTAGCCTATTAGATGCTGTCCCACTGCTGGGCAAAAGCTCCCCCAAGTCCTTCTTCTTTCTCACGCCACCTAGTAACAGCTCTCTGAGGATGCTTCCAGATCAACTCGCCACCTCTTTCAGAGCGAGCTGGGCGGCGCCGTCCGACTTCATACACCCACTGTGTGAAGAATTTTACCCGAACCTTAAAAAACCACAATCAGATAAAACTCTGGTTTTACCGTTAACAGCACTTCGGAACACTACTTACCAACACAGTGCATATAAAAAAAAGCAGTCGATGTTTACAAAACATGGCTAAAAAACATTACATTAACTGCACAGCTGTAGACATCAAGTGCACAGCTAGCGATAACGTTCGATGCCCGTTACTCAAGGCCGTTTCATACAAATGTCACGCTGCACACTGTAATGAGCCGTCAATTATAATTAACAATAATAATAGGGTAACAAAATAACAACAAAACAAAATGGAGGATCTCTGGAAAGTATAAAAGTAAGTGGTTGTTTTTCTACAGGTTTTTTCACTAATAGAAAAAACGATAAACAAAGATATACGATTTAAAATTGCACCCGCACGGAGTCAAAGCAGGTCGCTAGTAAATAATAAAAATCACCTACGGAAAAGCGGTCGGAAATGTACCAAACTTGACAACTTGACGTTTAGCGGCCGCCATTTTGAATTTCCTGTGACGCCATAACGGGGTCAAACGGTCTTATACAGTCTTCATTTCCCGCAAAATACAACAGACAAAAGCTATTTTTGTACTGTAGGTAATAACCGCCTGCAAATTAGGTTTTCAGTACTTTTCAGATGTAATCTTTCTTATTTTAAAGAGAAACAATTATGTATTTACAACAGTATACTTAAGTCTTGCTTCACGTTTATTTTATACCTAATTAACTAGCTTTTGTTACTTTATCTGTCACGTACTACGTCTGTTTCTATTTCAATAGATAATAACTGTATTATACATATTATAAGTGGTATTGTTTAGGTACTGCGCTTTACAAAACACTGTCGCAAATAAATGTCAAACGTAGCAATGAACTTTGTTTATTTCAAATTACTTTAATATTGTGAACAGCAAATCATTCAATTTAGTTATTCATAAAATGATACCTACATGTCCAAGTTAGCTTACGTTCAGCAGTGGACGGCAATTGGCTGATATGATGATGATGATGATGATGATGTCCAAGTAAAAATACATTATATTTTGATTTATATTTAGCTGGTTAAGAAAAAGAAGGCGAAGAAATTGAATTAACTTACTCCCGATCAAGTAATTCGAAAAGACTGTTCCATGACAACAAATCAGTCAGTCAATAGCCAAAGTTTTTAACATTGATGTCTGTCCAAAATATAATGAGTTATATAAAAAAAAGGTGGAACAATAGAAAACAATGTATTAGAATAATAACGTCATTTCAGTAAAAAAAACATGAGCCATAAAGTTTTAAGTAAACATAATCAGATTCTACAATCAAACCACAGACAATGTACCTACCTTCGTGATCAAAATCACGACAAATAATGTGGTCAGATTCGATACGGATCCATGCAACCGCAGTACTTGGGTACATGCGTAATCTTCAGTTAAAACTTGGATTATGACGTCAATCGTTAGATAAACATTGTACCTTTTCTGTGTATGGAAAATCATCAAATGATCCTGAAATCTACTCCTGCGCTGGGCGGAGAGAGAGAGATAGTCTTACTGACTAAACCCCACCCGTGTTTCTTCTAATGCCCTTTGCGTTCCAGGGCCGCGGTGACTCTTTCGAACTATTCTGCATCCGTGGTGGATAGAACCTATGTACCTGCGTCCTTAACTTCCTCAAAAACAAGATTATATCGCGCTTGAATTCTACGGAAAAGAAGGCAGCAATGCATAATACACTCATTGTTCGCCAGTTATGTTTACTAAACAAACCGGCAAACTTGTAGCGAACTTGTGATAAAACTTGCAAATGAGTTGTTACTTATTTGGAAGATGTTACTAAAATACCTCTAGTAAGATTTGTGAAAGAAAATCGTTTAAAAAATTGACAAGCAAGACGCTTTTTAAGTTATTTTTTTATCCTTGTCATGTTAAACGCATTTCTGGAGGGCGCAAATTCACTATTTACTTTATTATATTATTATACTAACTTTTGTCCGCGGCTACACTAGCTTTTTAATTCATTTTCGTAAATAAGTAGACATAACTGTCTCTGTACCAAAAATCATCAAAATCGGTTCAGCGATTACGGCGTGAAAGCGTTACATACAAACAAACTTATTTTCGCATTTACAATATTGCAGCGTTCATCGAGAATCCCTCTACAAAGACCGGTCTATGAAAATTCTTTATACTAACTAACCTTATCTTCCTGATCGCTAAAGTCCTTACAAAAACGAGTTCTGAACTACTGGTTCCCTTTATTGCAATTTTTATGCAAAAAGCAAGGAATGCTGAAGGTTAAAACTACATGTTTCGTCTTAATACCCTAATTATAAAACATTTGTAGACTTTATAATTTGTAGGAACTGTTATAAAGGTGGACATAACTGAGAATGTCCCTATTTCATAATGTAGTTGCCACTGGCTCATTTTAATATTTGATACTATAAATTGTTTTTCTTTCTTTACATTGTTCTCATACACAGAAGCAACAAAGTTAATGTTACCAGGACTTTTGTAAACATAAAATGATTTAAAAGAGTGTCCGTGGAGTTTCTTGCACATTCTTCTCCAAAGAGATCTACGCTTTGGGACATGCAAATAGCTTCATGTTTTTGATGGACTGACTTTGACCATTCAAAAGTACCTGATTATGGTTTATTTGAAATAAATGCTTTGACTTTGACTTTGGTAAAGTCTTTTTGCACCTATTTTTCTAAGAGATCTTCTAGAAGATTTATTTTTATAACAGCCACAATCCATACGAAAATTCTATCGAGCATATGTACGCTCGATAGAATTTCATATTGGCGAAAATGCAAACCTTTCTTCCTCATGTTTTACGGTATGATTTTTCAAAAATCCTTTGTGCTCACCTCCCTTACCCAAGAAACTCTTCGTAAAACATGTTTCTGGATCCAGCGGTTTGTGATGTGCATTTTCCGTCAAGTATTTAAGGTGAAGGCGGCAGGCTAGCCCGCGAAATTCAATTTTTCATACGTTTTTATCAATTATAATAATTATAATTCTATTTTATTAATTATTTACAGAATTATAATAATTAAAATTATCAAAACGACGTGTTACGGTCGCGATTCGCGGTTATATTTTGTTCAACATACAGCCTGACACTGACCGGAAAATTGCAAAAAAACATGAGAAAATTTGAATTTCGCGGGCTACCCTGGCGCTTCTACCTTTATGTAGATAGTAGTTTGATTAAAGAATAGGTGAATAATAATGTATATTGTTCTAGGCAAGACATGACTTTGTCCAAATGGCATGTAATTTAATTTAATAAGTTAAGAGTCAAGTAACAAAATTAGATCGTCCATCATCTCCTACTATTAATTTTGAATAGCTTATTGTTCAAGAAACGAGTCGGTAGGTATTGAAAATGAAGTTATCGCAGATTAAATGTTAAGCGGCTTCAGTTCGCTATTGTGCATCATAGATTCTAAACTACGAGTATATTTTTTTTTTTTATTTGATATGGGTTTGTTCTTGACTCTAGTCTAGGTCATAGATGACAGAGACAAAGTCGACGATGGAGCGAGCTTACCCAGAAGAAGCCTGTTCACTCTAATTTTGAAGAGATTAGGGTTGTATGCGTTCGGAAACACAGACGCAGGCAGAGAGTTCCACTCCTTTGCTGTGCGCATTATAAAAGACGTTTGGAAACGTTTAGTGCGAATTGGTGGAATAGCAACAAGGTTGGGATGGTAACTTGCAGTGCGTCTAGATGTCCGATGGTAGAAGGGGGCCGGTGGGATGAGGCTTTATTTATTACATTGCATATCATTGTTGTGCTCAACTCATAAACTAACACAACTCGATCCTTTTTTTTTTAAGCATGGCATATCATCAAATGACTTCTTCCGCTCTGGGTGGAGCTGAAGGGCGTGTCAGACTCTTACTGACTAAAACCTTTCCGTGTTCCTCCTAAAGCTCTTTGTGTTCCAGCGCGACTATATCTATTATAACAACTAAATTTGAAAATAAGCACGAAGCTTCAAGGCAACAGCCGGTCGATTCTGAAAACATCCATACAATCAAGATGTCACGTGATCACGGAGTGAGCTGCCATTCCATCTTGATTATATGGATTGACAGCTCACCTCGTGATCACTTCACCCAAGCCTTCACTTCGACATGTTTACAGAATCGACCGGCTGTTCGCGCTTCTAACTTGCTAGTAAAATATGCATTCTTCTTCTTATGTGTTCTTGTCTAATATAATCATTTACATAATTAACAACAAACGTCGGATGTACAACTAAATAGTACCAACATATTTGCTAACCTCAAATTGTTAACTCACATTACAAAGACGTAATAAAAATATATACTCGTAAGTACAGTCAACAAAGCTGTTTGGTATACAGGCAAAAATATTATTTTGCACTGCCAATATTTATTTCTAATTCGTGCATATTAACTGTTTAAGCTTATGACATACGAGTTGGTGTACAATAATTGTCTACTCAGCACACTCACAATCTGCCAGGGTTGCGGAATTTGTTCGAAAGAGTCACCGCGGCCCTGGAACGCAAAGGGCTTTAGAAGGAACACGGATGGGTTTTAGTCAGTAAGAGTCTGAAAGGTTCTGGAAGGTGGAGCAATGACCTGGTGAAGGTCATGAGAACCTTCTGAATGCGAGATGCACAAGACCGGATGATGAGGCGACACTTGGGAGAGGCCTATGTCCAGCAGTGGACGTCTTTCATCTGAAATAATGATGGTGATGATAGAAAGTGTTGTCGGATTTTTCCATTTGAAAATTTCTCAGTCCGGATTTTGATTATGAGATAACTTGCTCCGTTTTATGGGATCACGTCCCATAAAGTAGGGGCATTTTAACCCAGAGATAGCTCTTAAGCAGAGGTGTAATAGTACCGACTGTTCATAGGATCAGATGGTACTATTACACCTCTGCTTACCCTCTTGAAGATTATAAGCGCGATGTTATATTATGTTATTGGAAAAAGTATCAACGATTCTTGGTAGAAGACAAATGACGCAAAACTGAACTAACCAAAACAATTTTTCTGTGAAAACTTCAATGAGAAATGAGACCCAACATAAATTAATGCAGATTATTGCTTTACATAGCACACACCTAATTACTTCTCAAGTGACGTGTACATAAAAAAATGGTGGAATAACATTGACATTGTGTGCTGTGTTCGCGTTATGACACACCTTTCAAGGACAGATGTACAAATATTTGAAATAACGTGTTGAAAAGCCAGTGGGAACGTGAACTAATAAATTAAAATTAGTGGCAACAATACAACATCCTAAGCCAGTTTCAGAAGGCCCAGGTTTATTTGAGCATGGATGTGCTAATTTTGCAACTTTTCCTCTTTGATCACAAAAGCAGAAGGCAGTTCCCATCAGCACACAATTCAACTAAACGTTGACGTTCCAGTAAGTTATAAGTCACGTTACATTAAGTTTCCAGACAGGCTGAAAAGATTTGC
The DNA here is from genome assembly GCA_002192655.3 of Mamestra configurata. NCBI lineage: Eukaryota > Metazoa > Arthropoda > Insecta > Lepidoptera > Noctuidae > Mamestra > Mamestra configurata. The sequence continues at coordinate 24,116 of NDFZ01005250.1, forward strand.
GTAAACAGGCAAATATGTATGTTTTTATGGTTCCGTACCCAAAGGGTAAAACGGGACCCTATTACTACGACTTCGCTGTCCGTCTGTCACCAGGCTGTATCTCATGACCTGTGATAGTTAGACAGTTGAAATTTTTACTGATGATATACTTCTGTTGCCGCTGTAACAACAAAAACTAACTAACAATAAAAAAATATTTCATGGGGCTCCCATAAAACAAACGTGATGTTTTTGCCGTTTTTATAAACATTTTCCTGTCTTTCTTTATTTCTTTATTTGCTATCATAACTAACGCAATTAATTTCAAACAAATTGACGCATCTGAATTTTATACACTTGCGAACAGCACCCCAATTATAATGAATGTCAAAATGAATTGCCTTTGCGATAGATTGTGTGTTATTACGAAATTACCTGGCCAACTCTATCAGAGATCATTTCATTTAAGGTTTGAAACTTTTTCCTATGACTCTTTGGGGAATATACCTTAGTTATAACTTAGGTATTTTAGCAGTTCATCGTCAAGCAAACCACTCGAGATACAAATAATGCTATCTCAAGTCGTCAATGGACGAGTAGGTATTTAACTGATAAGGGACACGCGACAAAGTTAAGAGAACCCTTATAAATACTAATTGGTGTAAAAATCGGACTTGTCTTGCAAACCTTGGACATGAAAATCAGCAAGAATGTCCGATCCGTCTGTTTCATAACAAGCAATTAGGAGAAAAGCGGGCTATGAGTTCGAAAATGGTATTCGAAAAATATGTTGCTGTTTTTGAAAAGTGTGCAAAATTAATTGCTCTTGTGTCAAAATACAAGATGAATGACATGTGTTTTTGAATAGAGAATAAGCTGACGTCATGGCTTAATATTTCACGTTATAAATTCTCTTTGTCAAAAACACTTTAGAAACATAGATAGTGTTGTTTAACGTTTATGTAATTAAATAATAATTTTCTCGCTTGTAGTTCTGTACCCCAACTTATTTGGGGTCAAAGTATTTTTTGTACATACATTTCTATTGGTCGTCATCTCAGTACTATCGACGAAGCGACTGTTCAGATTCTGAGTTCGATCCCCTGGCCTCGCAAAAAGTCTTATTTGTTTTTTTCAATTAATTTCTCAGTAGCCACCTGGAGTTTGGAAGACGGGTGGGTGTGTCACCCCCGTGCTCCCGAAAGTAATCTAATCTCTCCCCGCTCGTGTCGGTTTGGCGTCCCATAGGCCTAAAAGAGTACTCGTAAAAGAACAAAGAGAGCACATGCTTATACAACGTGTAATAGTATAAACGCAATACCTGAAAAGGGGTCATTGTACTCATCATTATGAACGACTTTTACTATGGGACAAACATTGAAATCGTGAAAAGAAAATCGACTGCCCCCGTACAAGTATCAGTTTTTTTTCGCGATTTTTGGCTTGTCTATAGTAAAAGTTGATTATAATTATGAGTACAATGACCTATTTTCAGGTATTTTGTTAAACGTTGTATACAATATGTCCTGCGTACATGGCTAATAGCCACTCAGATTGGTCACAGTGACATAAATTCGGCTGGAAGAAGGTTATACATACCCGTATAGGTACGTCACCATGCGACTTCATATAGTTTGATAGGCCTATATATCTTTTCTTTGGTCTTCCCCTACACACATATCAATCCATTCATACCCAAAACTTTCCTCAAGATTTATTTCCATTTTCCACCTTGGAAAATAAATAATCTACCATTTATAGTGATACTTGCACATTAATAGAAACATAAATACACGTTGAGTGCATCACTCTGCCGACCTTATTAAAGTAGATCAAGGCTTAGTGATACTTATACAATGTCAATGTGTAGGAAAAAGTTGCAAGCCAAATATTTGTTTTATTCTTAACGTTTTGCAAATAATCACCGAGACAGTACTTGTTAGTCACGCTAAATAACTTATCAAATAAATCGCATATTTTTGGATTTCAAATAATATAACTAAAATATGAATTTGCTTGAAATGTCCATTTTTGGGGACTGACCAGAGAATGGGCAGCAGCATTCTCTATGCATTGCAACAGCTACACTTCGATCGCCAACTCGTCTGCCAAACGTGGCGATTATGGCAAACCCCCGTTTTGGGGAGGTCTATGCCCAGTATTGCCCAGTAGTGGACGTCTACTGGCTGATGATGATGTCTATTTTTAGGACCAGTAAAAAAGCTCTGAAAGAACTACCTAGTAGATGTAATGGAGGTGATTATGACTGTTGTATTTTTTTGTGAAAAGTTTTTTTTCTTCACTTTTTAGTGGTTCACATGTACCCCTTCACAGCGTACCTTCATGATTTATGTTAGGAACTGATGTAAACAATAGACAGACATGAGATTTCAGCAATCCTAGTCCATTTGCTATCATTTATTGAGGAGTTCCGTTGCCTATCTCCGAAGTTCTTCATCAGATCTTCACCACATTGAAATGGGACCACTCCGAGAAAGTACTCTTCCAAAAACTACACAAATCGCTTCAAGTGTGCCTATAAAATTTGAAGCGTTCTCTCTATTTCTCCAGGTTCCCTTCATCATATTCTGACTTGATGATCATGGGGCCACCTGGGTAGTATACACTTTCAAACAAAAAAAATCCAAACCGGTCCAGCCATCTTAGAGTAATCGGGGAACATAAATAAAAAATAAAAAAAGGTTCCGATGAATTGTGAACCTTCTCCTTTTTTTGAAGTCGGTTGAAAAGAGCAATAGTTCCAAAGATGTCGAAGGAAATATGTCGCTGTACCTGACCTATATTCTAAAGACTACTTCATCTTCAATATATTACCTTCAACATCCTTAACAAGACTTAGACGTAACCTTTACCAGGCTCTCAACCATGTTTTTCCTTTTGCGATCTACTTCTGACCTCATGTTTTCCACATAAATCTTTCCAAAACAATACAGAATTATTCTAACCTCTGCATGTTGAGGATTTCTTAAAACCGTTTTCCTTAGGAGATGCCTCAAGGCTTTTAATTTTGTTTTTTTTAAGGCCGGTGGCACTGACATTGGAGACGGCATGAGATGCATACCAAGTAGGGTTTTGAGGAAAAAAATCTTTAACTAGATTAAATGTATTGCGTTGGTTAATAAAAGGTAGGTGGGTACATGTAGATTGACGTGGGTCTTCGGTGAATTCCCGTTTGTGCTTTCTTGTGTGATTCATGGAGAAAGGAGGTAATACTAGGTGCGGACAAGGTGATCTGACCGTAAATTAACATAGTCCTTAAGAGGAAAAAGAGCATTTTTTTAAATTCTTAACTAACTACGAGTACATATTATTATGTATTTAGCTTCTGCCCGCTACTTCGTACGCGTATATTCCTTCCTCATGAGTGTGGATAAAATTATGGAATAATAATTTTCCAAAGTTCCAGAGATTAGCGCGTGCAAAAAACAAACTGTCCAGCTTCATTATATTAGTGTACAGGCTTCTTCTGGGTAAGCTCGCTCCATCGTCGACTTTGTCTCTGTCATTTATGACCTAGACTAGAGTCAAGAGCAAACCCATATTAAATAAAAAAATAAAAAAGTATATCGATATACACGTAAAATAAAAACTCAGAGCTACGTAAATTTTAAGCGTCAAAAAATCATCCACATCGGTGTCGACTGGAAGTTTGCCCAAAATACTGGCGGCATTGCCACATAGTAAGGCAATTTAACCTCTGATCAAAGTTAAATTCAGCCCTTGGATCTTACCTTCTTCGCCATCAGTATAAATTCAAGTTTTTAAAACCTAACAGACAGATGTGTCGCTGGGGAGTTTGTTGCGCCACTTCTTCTTCCCAGCTGAAACACTAGGAAGTGGTGAAGGGCGGGCGTTTTGGGGGACTGTCTTTATGTAGAACTTTGACGTTCAAAAGTTGCTGGCAAAAGTCGTCCGTTAGGAACGTTTAGTTTTAGCCATTTTAGGCTTTACATAATTTATTTTTATTTGCTGATTATGCAACTTAAAGTTACAACATTCGCTTCCGTGAAATTTAAACAAAAATGAGACTCATGCTCTCTTTCTTAATGTCATCTTAAAAGGCTTCATGCAGGTTATTGACATTTTTTTAAAGGACCCAAAGTCCGTGTTTGTGAAAGTAGGGTGTATTATTAGTGGTTATTGACATTGATGCAGGATAATACTGGTTTCATAAATTTTTATGGCGAAGATTAAATGATGGGATTTTGTTTTCTTTTTATGTTGCAAAAACATCTCAAATAACAGCCGCGTGGGTCGATCTTCAAGGTTAAGCGGTTATTGCTGAGGTCGGTTCGTGGATGAGGTCACATACCGCGACTCCCCCGTCATCATTGACGAGCGTTAGGGATAGTCAGTAGCCATAAGATCCGACACCAGTCATGCCAAATGGGTATCGTGCTACCCAGTAACTGAGTTGTGTAGTACCTACAGATAGGTAGTTGCTGTAAAATCTTGGCACTCAGCTGCATCTCTGGTAAATTTTAACCCGCCTCTATAGTTACGAAAAGGCAGTAGGCACAATGTTCTTTAATTACATTTTCACATTTGAATCGACAAAACACTAATAAATTATAGCGTTTTACAAAATAACATGTTATTTGAATTTTATGATGGCGATGTTATTCGAATTAAATGTTTTACAGCCAAACTCATTTCAACGTCTATTGTTTCATGGGATTATGAGTCTTATTACAAGTCAATAAAATAATGTGATCAATAGCCTTTCTCGTTTTGCATTTGGCCAAACCGGTTTTATGCAATTTTTTATTGAACTTCTCAGATCTCTCTTATATGTCACAAAAATGAATCCATTAGTTTTAATGTCAATGTACGGAAATAAAGTTTATTTTTGGATATCGCATTTTAAGATGTTTGTTATTGACATACATTTGATGCTAAGATATCAGTAGGTGAATATTAAATAACATTTAATACTAGATGGATTGGGTAGTGTACAGAAACCGTATTGAGAGTAGGTAGTGGCAGTTTACGAAAATTACTTTTCTATACTTACATCGCTTGAAAGAATACTTATTCATGTGTTAAATGGCTATGGTAATCTAGAAGAACGTATTTTCCTTACACTTCAGATGACAAAAACATATAGGATATGTCAGATTTCTATCGAGATTGTACGGGCCGCGCCATCTTTTCAAAAAAGTTATGTTATTCGGAACAGTATACATCCGGAGTACTGCTCTTTCAAACATTGAAATCAGTTAAATCATACCAGCCGAAAGACGTCCACTGCTGGACATAGGCCTCCCCCAAGGGCAGAGGGAGTGTTGCCATAATCGCCACGCTTGGCAGGCGGGTTGGCGATCCCAGAGTAGCTGTTGCAATGCACGAACCACAGAGATGCTGCTGCCCGTTCTCTGGTGAGTCCCTTAGTCACCTCTTACGACACCCACGGGAAGTGATGGGATGGTGCCACCAGTTTACCGTTTCATAATACGAGTTCGAATACTTACGTCAAGAAGGGAGGCCAATTTATAAGCTGAACGATCAAATACCACATCGGATTATCCCTTAAATCAATGTAGATGTTTAGTCAAGCGATCGTTGTTAAACCGATGATCAGCGATTTAGTTCAGTAGCTACCTTTCCGGGTCATTTGACATGTTGAGGTCAAATATAAGGTCATGTTGCCAATCGCGTTTGATTGTTATGCGTGAATGATTGGGGCTTGGAAATGATTTAATAAGGCACCTACTTTTTGTCATTTAAGCCTAGACCGTTTCGTTGGGTGCTGTGTAGCGGCACCTACCTATATCGTCGCATAAAAAGGAGACTTTAGGTCTTTTAACCTCGTTCTTTTTTTCAGCGCGCTTTCAAACTCCGCACGATATGAACATATACAACAGCGCGAAAGCAACTATTGTACAGTTGCCCACCAGACAAAACACCCATATCGTTGCAGGATCCTCCGTTTTCAATGGAGGTGAGCGGGACTTTACACCTTGTTGTGTAAAGTACTGCAACCTCCATTGAGAAGGCAGGGTTCTCCGACCAGATGGGTGTTGTGTCCTTTATAGAGGTATGTGGATACACCTCTATAGGTGGTAAACTTATCGCTACACTTCAATTGGTAAACGCGCGTAAGCTTATCTGATGCGATTAAGTCCATTTTAACAGCTAATCAACCAAAGACTAAAGCGAAAGTTAAGTCAACATCTTCCTGCCCTTACCTATATCATGGTACTTGGGATCGGCGCAACATATTATCCATCCATGTCCCTTCAGTTCTATCACTGACTCCCTTCTCTTTCATATCACTCCACACACATTCAATCCATCTAAAGCGAATGTATAGTATCATCATCATCAGCATCAGCCGAATGACGTCCACTGCTAGACAAAGGCCTTCCCCAAAGGGGGGGTTTGCCATAATCACCACGCTTTGCAGGCGGGTTGGCGACTGCAGTGTAGCTGTTGCAATGCACAGAGAATGCTGCTGCCCATTCTCTGGTGCGTCCCTTAGTCGCTTATTACGACACCCACGGGAAGTGATGGGATGGTGCTATTATTTTACGCCCGACATCATGCAGATAGTATATGTAGTATAAATGTTAGTAGACAGTATAACCTTTTTTTTAAGGATGAGAAATCACCAAATGACACCTTCCGCTCTGGGCGGAGCAGAAGGGAGTGTCAGACTCTTACTGACTAAAACCCTTCCGTGTTCCTCCTAATGCCCTTTGCGTTCCAGGGCCGCGGTGACTCTTTCAAATAAATTCCACAACCCTGCCAGGACAGGATAACCCTGCAGGTCACTTTTTCATAGCAAAATATTTGTAGGTACTCATGTTTATGAGCACCTACGTTTAGCTAATAATGTCGGGTCATAGTTAAAATGACTGTGATTCGTGTTAAAATTTTACTATCTTATCAGCTAAAAGAAATCTCTGCTAATTCTCAGCATTTCTAAACACCAGTATAACGACCGACCTTCAGCAATTAATTTCATAATCACTACGTTTGATAAGCTTAGTAACTACCAAGTGACGTCATGATAGGGCTTAGCAACCGCCATTTGACGTCATTAGAACACAAAGTGTCTATGTCTTAAGCTGAGTTACTGTCTTAAACACTTGTGATAGTCCAAGAAGAATGATTCAGATATAATCAATCCCACTTCTGGAAAGTTTGATAAAGAATTGTTTTATTCCCCCTTAAACTAAATCCTTAACTGTTCACGTGCGATAGACACGGCGCTGTGCTGTATAACCAGCCAATATAGAGCAGCTTAAAGACTAAAATTAAAATTAAAATGAGTACAAATAGTAATTTGTACTCATTTTAATTTTAATTTTAGTGTATAAATTGTTAATGTTCCACAAGCGGTTGAAGATACTGACTCTTGTAACACAGGTACCACCTAGCTCAGGAGTCAGGGCTTCAATTGAAATGTAACACATTTATGTAAATGGACCCAATATTGAGCCTTGTGGTAACCCCATTTTGACTTTTGAACCCCTTGAATTAACACCGTTTATTTGAACTTGCTGCTGGCTGTCATTTAAGTACGACTTCACAAAAATGAGTGCAAGATTACCTAGTCCGTAATGTTTTAGTTGTAGAAGCAAGGTTTCGTGATTTACGCAATCAAATGCCTTGGAGAGGTCACAAAAGATTCCTATGGCATCTTGCGCCTCTTCCCAGGCTGTATATATGTGTTTTAATAACGTGACACCAGCGTCAGTCGTACACGACCTTTGGTAAAACCATACTGTTGATCGTGTAAGATTTTATTGATGTTAAAATGAATGACATTTGATTGAGCATCACTTTTTCAAATACTTTGCTGAAAACCGGCAATACGGATACAGGTCTATAATTATTGGCATCTTTACTGTCACCGGATTTAAAAAGTGGTATAACCTTACTGTATTTCATTATAATTATCGGGAAAGACTCCTTGGTCTACACATAAATTTAATATTAAAGCCAAGTATGGTGCTATGGTCACTGGCACACTTTGATAGACATTCCCCATACGTCTTCGGTCAATTTGATTTTGATTTGCCGGAAAGCTTTTATATATGTCATAGGGTTGATATGCTTGAATTGGAATTCAACCGTACAACCTAATAAATTAAATGAGACCTCGTGTGAAGATTTTAAAGCTTCAGTAGTTCTTGATGGTATTTCGGTAAAAAAAAATACAAATTCTTGAGCTACTTCTAAATTAGAGCTTATGGCACCATGTGCAGTCTCCAGTAAAAAATCAGTGTTTCGTACTTTATTCCTACTTGTTTCATTATTGATTACTTTCCAAACTGTCTTTATTTTATTATCTGCCGATTTGATCTTGTTGCTAATGTACAGGGCTTTAGCTACTTTGCAAGTATTTCTGAGAACTTTAGAATATTTGTTAACATACATATTAAAGGTTTCAGTGTTAATGAAAGGCTTAAGGCCATATAACTTATAAAGTCTATCTTTCTCAGTCTTCACGAGGTTCTCGTCATGAGGGACTGCTATATCAACAATCATTTCGCTACGTTCTAGTCGATCTATCACCACTATATCAGGTTAATTGGCAACAATAGTCCTGTCCTGTCAGTGATGACAGACCGATCCCAATATAACGTGCAATTGCCATTCTCGAGTACAGGGTCGGGCACATACCTATAGTACGGTACTTCCGATTATTATTATTATATATTGAGTCCTATAAAAGCGAAGGCAGTATCCACATCCACTATTACTTAACAGGTGTCATTTTATTTTACCTTGCATGATAGATTTATGCTACCATAAAATAGTGTGGGATGTTGCTGTATTAGCTACCACACTTAATTTTAAATGTTTATTTTGTATATAATTTATGCTAGTTTTGATAAGATTTCAATATTCGGTCAAGAAAAGTTGACGAAACACTACCATACTAAATTAAAAGTTGCCAAAATGGGATGTTCCAGCCTTTACTTTTAAGTTATGACTCTGTTGTACATTTGTGGGATTCTGGCAACCTCTCTGCAAGAGGCCGAAATCTCTCTACCCAGGAAAAAGGACGCAGTGAAGTTTGTTAATAGAAAAGGCCTTTAGACGTAACATTTTCATAGAAATGTTGATGCTAAGCATGCAGTTTTCATCGTGATGTTTCTGTTATATTTCAGTGCATCTTGCAGCTAGCTAGCCCTTGTTCGCGGATAAGAGAGTCTCACCTGATGGAAAGTGATGGACGAAGTCTTCGATCGAACTAGTGACCCCAGAAAATGCCAAATTTTTGAGGAAGAGAGAGACAAAAAAAAATATTAAAAGCGTTTAATAATTTCGAAAGGGACACCCGTCCCTTTTGAAATTCATGTTCCTTACATGTAGGTGTGAAGAAAAAGTCTGTTACTATATTCGCCAGCACTTCAAAATACAATTCAACATTAATATTATCTCGATTAAAACTCAAGTATATAAGAATTTCAATTACTTGCCTCGTGGGTAAACTATTAAATGATAAGAGAGTTATTGTAGGTCTCTACCAAAGATCTTTACAATGTACCGGAAATAATAAGAATATAAATATTTAACTGTAGATCCCACACATACTGGATTGTTAGAATCCTGATCTAGTGTGTAATTAGTTGGTAAATAATAATAATAATCAGGGTAGTGAGGTCCATAGACACAATACACAAAATAATCTTAAACAATAATAAACTAATACATATTAATAAACCTTATTAAACTATTGCACACGAAATGAAGGCGTCGTGTTTCGCTGTCTGGTGTCGCGCAGCTGGCCGCGGAAACGTCGATACACGACACCCTTCGACTAAGACTCTTCTTTGAGGAACATCTCGAGCTGATGAGTTGGATCCCGCACCACAAAAGACTTGAAGTTTGTGTTGTGACGCGACTCCAACTTCTCAACCATCAAAGTACAGTTAGTCTTCACACTCATGTACGCTCATGTATGCTATTAAAACTCATATCGTGTTATGTGTTTTTTTTTCAAAAAGAACAGTTAGCAATTTCATACATCATTTATCAAACATGAAACAATTTTCAGTCATTGCCACCTATTCTAATGTAAATTAATGTTATGAGAATGTTTTGTTGCGGAAAGCTGCCTGTCGGCCAACGCGAATTTCTTTATTTACGGTTCATTGATATTTTGAAACATACATAATATCAATTCCAAAAGTGTATCAATTAACGTAAAGGACATTGTAGTATTTTTGGTAAATGCCACCTAATACCAATTGCTGTAAGATACATTTTGGCATTTTGGGTAAATATCCCTTACGTTAACTGATGCTTCCGGAATCAAAATAATAATAACAAGATTTTGACTTTAAGCATTGTATAAATTTAAGTTCTTTCAACTCAATAGACGGATGTATTGCTGAACCACACAGACCCACTTCTTACTTCACCTTTGTATTCACTTTAAACCCTGAAAAACATGATGCCCAAAAATGTTGTAAGAAAATACCATTGTATAAAATTAACATTTCACTTGTTTTCTTGAATGCTTACCAAAATAATTTGTAGTGGGTGTAGCATCATATTACAATGTACCTGAAACATAATAATTTTAACGAGAGTAATGCGGATAATCCATTGAAACCGCTACGCAAACGAGGCATTTGTGTGAAAGATGGCTGGAAATTTATCAGGAGCATTTTAATCTCATCATATTGTACAGCTGCTTTTAAAATGATTATTATTATGTCGCGGCCAACAAGCTTAAATTACAGAAATCCTTACTAGTATAATAAATGAAAAAGTGAGTTTGTTTGTAACATCTTCTTCACGTCATAACGGTTGAACGAATTTGAATTCAACTTGTCATGCGGGTAAAACACGGTAGACGTAGGATGCTTTTTAACCAGGAGTATGTCACTAGGGATAATTTCCAACTTTTAGGCGGTCAGAGCCGCGGATGGCAGCTAGTAATGTATATGTAGCAGCCAAATAGCTTAATCAGCCGTTTCACAAAAGCCTAGCCTTTTCATTCAAAAACGATTTGATAAAAAAGCTAGAATAATTATAAATCATATAAATATACTTTTGGACTTGCCTACAATGCCTTTTATGGAAGCCGTTTTGAAGGAAGCTTAACATGCTTTCTGTTTCACGGAGGAGTCTTGAATGATGACAAAGGCATCATGACTAATGATTGACACATTGTCTGTGGTCACTAATTACAACATTAATAAGTTACATTTACAATTCAGAATGACTTTAATTTATTGATGACGAGCTTGCACTATGAGTGTCTGGGATAAACCCATCATCAATGACTTTGATTAAATCATTTCATCAGACCTGTGGTTACTTCTTTTTTACGTTTACTTTAAAACGTCTTCTTGATTCGTATTGTTATTTAGTGATCTTGTGGTTAGGAGTTTAGCCAGGCAGTAATGATTATTGTATGGCTGTCTGTTCTAGTCTAGGGCTTCTGAGGGCCAATTTTACAATTTTTTTCCGTTCAGATTTGCATCTCAGTCGTAATCTGTCAAAAAAGCCTCAATTTCCATATATTTTTGACAGATTGAGACTGATATGGGAATGCGAACGTTGCTTAAAAATTTGGACTAAATTGGCACTCTGATCTCAACAAAATATGTGCACGAAATAAAATCCTTAGGGCAAAATGTCACTTTAAAACACATCACCTAAAATATAGGGCTGCTAGAGGAAGACTAAAAAACCCGATGAAAGGACTTAGTGAAAGATAATATGGCCAAAGTCAAAGTCAAAACGTTTAATTCAATTAGGCCATTAAACGGCACTTTTGAACGTCATCATTTACAGTTCAGTAAAATAATAATATTACATTAATAAAGTGACTCTACTGTCCATTCGAAAAGGTAGATTCTTATGGAGAAGAACGGACAAGAAACTCCATAGTTACTCCTTTCAAATAATGGTTTTACAAAATTTGGTATACAAAAATTTATTTAATATTATGTGAGGACGATACACCCAGAGTATGCTACTTATAGGAACAAAGTATTACCAGCAGAGGTAAACTTATTCATTTTCTAAACAAATTTAGATAGATGGTACTCACATATTTACAAATATTGGAACCATTAATTAAACAGTGTGTGAGTCTTTCGATCCTCAACGGAGGCTATCGAGATGTCGGCAAATAGAGATGTATGGAAGATGCAGACATGTTGTGAAAGGTCTGGAGGAATCTTCCTCCAGACCTTTTCACCCACCCTCTATTGCAGCGACGTTCATCCGAACGTCGCTGCAATAGAGGGTGTTCTAGAAGTTCGAGGTCATATAATTATAATGGTGATGATGGGTAGCTGATATCCTTAAAGGAAAAAATATTAAAAAAAGAAACATGTGACTTTTCAAGCAGTCTGATGCATTTGGTGACATCAAATCTATGATTGAACTAAATTAAATGCCACCAGCTGTTACAAACTGCTTAAAAAGTCATTTCTTCAGAACTTTTTAGTCGCTTTTTGTGGTACAATTTTTTGAAAATGTGTATTTTGTTTGTTTTACTATTTATTCCTTAATCAGCTGTAAAAAAAATGAATGAAAAATAAATGAATGTAAATGTGGATGGATGGACAGGACTGTTAGGAGTGATCTGATAGAAAAAGGAGTTAGCGATAGCGTGACGGCTGATAGGACGGAATGGAAGAAAAAAACGTGTTGTGCCAAGTAACATGGGATAAGGGCAGGAAAATGATGATGAGATGAAGTATATCAGCTTCCTAACATCACTCTTAAATATGACCACGTACTTCTGGAACGCCCTGTATATTAGACCCCTACTGAAACCAAACAACTGATAGGTACAACTGCAGTAATCATCTCATTTTATCACAATCTGTAACAGCATCATCTTATCAATCATGCTCTTTCCGACTGATATGACTATGACGATACGAACGCAAGATTACAGAATAATCCCGACGGGATCATTTTTAAGAGTATAATCTTAAGAGATTGGCCTGATCTATTTTGTTTCTCATGATGTGATAAGAACTAAATGTGTACCTAGGACTTAAATGTGCGGTGTCTCTTTTTCTCGTATCATCTTCATCTCACAAGCTGATTTTCTTAAACACGTGACTCGTCGAAAACAACCTTAATTTTCTGCATAACTTATGTTTGTTACTTCATTATACCTCAATAATACTCCACATCCACGTGCAATTATTGTATCTCTTTAATACACGTCAATTTGAAGTGTGGAATTATAGAGGTATGCGGTACAAAGAGTAAAGTCCCGCATACCTCCACTGGAAATGGGTGGATCCTACTACCAGACAGTTATTGTGTCTGGTGGCCAACTGCCCGATAGTTGATATTCGGACTGTTGTATATGTTCAAATCGCACGGAGAACTTTGCTTGCGCGATGCAGGATTTCGTTGTTAGTTCGTCGTAGATGGCGTTGCGAGTCTGTTGCCGTACAAATTTCGTTTCTTTGATTTTCATGTGGTGGCATTGATGCCGCAGGGGCATTATCTCTGTTCGTACCTTGTCCCATTTTCTGTATTTTAAATTATCTCAAATTTTCTTCTCCAAAATCTACCCTTTTACCAGGATTTAACTTGGCCTTAACTCTTATTCTTTTTATTACCCATACTGACGTGACGTCTTAAACACGTGACTCGTCGAAAACAACCTTAATCTCTTGCATACCTAGTGTTATATGCAATATAGGTAGCTCCACAACCACATAGCAATTGCATCGCTTTAATACACGTCAATTTGAAGTGAGGCATGCCGCCGGGGCATTATCTCTGTTGCGTCGAAACATATCTCGAAGCTAATCTCGAACGATTTGAAGACAATGTTGACATGGATACGTAGGTAGGTGATATTTTGTTACAGGTTGTTTAAAATGTACAGGGTGAGTTATATTTGTTGGCAATATAAATTGGAGTACTTGTATATACACAACTTAAAGAAAAAACACAAAAACAAAGATGTTACCGAGGATTGTCCTTACGTATACTTTCATAGTGCATACAGGGATAATCGCCGGTTGGTGCTCCATTCCACTTGAAATGTCTAACAGGGCCTCTGATTTGGCTTCGGCCCCTCCCATGCCTAACAAAGGACCGGGACCCCAGGGTCCCGCGATTGTCAAAGTTTAAGAAAATAATAATAATATCCATATTTCTTATATTATGTTTCGAATAAACTTTTCTTTTTCTTTTTTTGCAAAGTGATATTTTTTGTTGTATTTAAAGTAGAGCCAGCCAGAAGCCAAATAATCTGACGCCAGTCTTGCCAAGGAGTACCGTGTTACCCAGTTAATGGGTTGTGGAGGTCTGGTAGGCAGCCGCTCCACGTAAAATACTGGTATTCAGCTGAATCCGGTTTGACTGGAAGCCGACCCCAATATAGTTGGGAAAAGGCTAGGCAGATGATGATATAAAGTAGAGCCAATTTAATTTCAAATTCTGTTAATATGAGTACCATGGAGCCTATAATGTTAATAATATTCTTGTTTGATATGAAAGAGCAGGGGCAGTTGAGGGTGTCATGCTCACTCCAATATCTCGCTGATGGTGGCACGTGTATTGTTGAGCTGAATGGTGCTGATGCACGCGTCATGTTCGTGAAGTGGAGACTGGTCATCTCTTAGATGCCACTGGCTTATTTCAACATTTGATACTTGTAATTGTTTTTTTTTTCTTTCTTTAATTTGTTATCACATATGGAAGCAACAACGTTAATGTAACCAGGATGTTTGTAAAACATAAAATGATTTAAAATGGTGTCCGTGGAGTTTCTTGCACGTTCTTCTCTATAGAGATCTGCGCTTCGGAACGTGCTTCATGTTTTTGACTGACCGACTTTGACCGTTCAAAAGTACCTGTAAATGTTTTATTTGAAATAAATGCTTTGACTTGACTTTTGACTTTTTTGTTCAGCAGGGCGATTCAGTAAAGCTCTCAACGTGAAGTGAACACGAAATAAGCTGTCAATCAATCAAATCAAAGAGAATGACAGGTCACCTTTTGTAATATTACTAACTAGTGGTCCCAGCGAACTTCTTGCCGCTTCAGAATAATTTTTTGCCGTCTTGGTTTTTGTCATGTATCAGAAATAGCGTTGTATTCGATTTTTTTTTTTCTTTAATTTTTCCAATGTTTTAATATTTATTCTGCTATTCGGGGCAAAGGCAAATCTAACAAATCAGAGATCTTCGAAATCGGTCTAGCCGTTCTTGAGTTACAAATGGTGTAACTAACCCGACTTTGTTTTATATATTTAGATTAAATAAAAGTCATATTAGCCAAACAAATATAAAGATTTGTAAGTGAAGGTAACTAACTATAACTATTTTTTATGTCGGTAGGTAGTTTGGTACTCACAGATTGCCATAAATTTTGGTCGTTTTCTTTTTTTTTGTTAATGTGTTTTCATATTTGTATTTTCTAGTAATTATTTAATTAATTTCTGATATATGTATGTGTGCTTTTGTGTGTTGTGTTTTCTTTTCTTGTAACAAATAAATGTTTAATCTATATATCTACCTTTTCCAATCAAATCGTATATATTAAACTCAGCAGTAGACATAACCTAGGTAACGAGACACCTTTTGAAAGGAACGAAACTAAAAACGTTTAATTAAAATAAAGTATAAAAATCTCGTTCTGCAATGATCAGCCAGATTACCTAATAAACCCACTCACGAAATCAATAAATGCAAAAACGTGCAGTTTCAACTCATTAAAATACGTAATAATAATAACTTACGATATCAAATCATCTAGATATAAAAAAAAGAATCATAAAAATCCATTCATAATTGACGGAATGATCGCACAACAAAAATAAAAAAAAAAAACAGTCAAATTGAGAACCTCCTCCTGAAGTCGGTTAATAATTATGTAAGAGCTCGTGAATCAGAATAGGTAATCTCTAAGAAAAAATAATAAAAAATAATCATCCACGGAAAACAGGTCGGTAAGAGTACCTTTATAATTATTTGTCATACCATAAAACTATTTGATCGTGTGCGTTGAGGAAATCCTGAAAGTATCATCAATAATACTAATTTCCTTGTGATTCAGCAAAGCAACTGCGTTTTTTAACACGCTTTTATTATTCTTTTAATAAACAAATGCGGTTAAGGTAAAACCAGACAGCACAAGTATGTGATCATTTCAGCGACGTTCGATGTTCAAAACTTTTCAAAATGTATCGAAAATAGAGATGTTCTTGGCAGTATGTGATTGTGTTGCGTATGCAAACGCTCCTAAAAAATACAGAATTGCCCTCTGGTCATTTTGACAGGAACGGGGCAAAGCACTCGCAATTCAATTGTTTGCATTTTTTAGGTCTCCCCGTCTCTCGTCTTAAAATATGAAGGTTTGAAACTTTTTACCAAAAAGTTACTTTTTAAATAAAATGTTCTACCAAGATTTATTCATAGTGTTCCTAAATAACGCTCCTCTTGCATAATTAACAAATGCCTTTGGCCTCAGCTCACAAAATTGGCTGAAGGTAAACTTGGAAGTCAAAGAAACAAAAAATAAATACTAAAACCAAGACATAAACCAACCAAATCAGATCAAAAAAGATTTCCCTAGATGTTCTTAAAGGAAATTCTGTAATTGATATTCCAAAAAACCTTCAGGGATATCTCAGAAATTCTTATTAGGTACCCGTTTCACTGAGACATTTCCTTAAATTATTTTGTCTTATATATTCAAGATTAAATATTTCAAGAATAATAATTTAGCGAAATTACGCAAAAAAAACTCTTGCCTAAAAACTAGAGTATTCGTACTTAATGAAATAACCTTGAAAAGGTGACATTTTAATGTACAAAAAATGTTGTTGAAAGGCGCATCCGGTTCAATTGTGCCCTGCTAATGAACCCCATTGCCTGAACCATCAACGTCACCGCTTTGTGGCGTGACTAACTTCACTAGTTATTTTTGTCATGTCATCATTTAATTCAATTAATAACCCGGTTTTTCCTGGACGGATCTCCGACCACCTCAAAGTCTCTCCACAAACGTATGCATGTGAATGTTTAAACTCAAAAATATTATTAGGTTTGACTGTCTGTAATTAAAATCCTTCAGTAGTATGGATCTAGATTTATGCCCAATTGCATGCAATTGCCTCGCTCCCTATCAAATAGGATTTAAACATTACTAGCTTAATATAAGTACTCTATAGATACAATGATGTCTTACCCTTCGAGGATTTTTGAAGTGAAAACTTCTTTAGCGGCGTTGTGCACTTTTTGGGACGGGTAAAAATGTTAAACTCGCGTCAGGACACGTGACCTGATCGAGAATTCGTAAGACGTAGGGAAAGTTCTGAAGTGTTAAATTTTTAATGTAATATAAATTGTCATGTTTGTGTAAGATAGCGCAATAAATGATTGTATTTTACCACATAAATGATAGTACTTTTATACTGATAATTAAAGCAATTCGTGCGAAATTATTCCCTAACCATTCCAAAATATCAAAAATGCACAACGTTAATGTTCAAGTTTTCACTTCTGCCGGCACTCCCGGAGTGCAACCCGTTGTTTTTTTTTTAATTACCCTTGTTAGGCTCACATGTTATCATAATCTCAACTAATGCAAAGTGATGACGTGGTCAACGAAGTAGCACGCTTACTTAGAAGTAACCACTTCACTCTTGACTAACGGCCGGTCTCAATAACGTATCTACCTAACTAACCAACTGTCACATTAGCTACCAACGGTAGCTGAAACATCATGTTTGAAAGGCAAACATGACGTTTAGATGCGTTATTGAAACCGGCCGTTAAAGACTACCAAGTTGCAGACTCCGCCAGGGAATTCCACTCCTTTGCCATACATACAATGGAAGTATTTCCAAGTATGGGTGGGATGTCCACCGTGTACCAGTAGCGCATTGCCATACGTCTTGTAGTTCGATGATTGAGGAATTCAGGCATGATGGTATGTCGTTGACCTGACCCAGGATTGATGATCCGCTGCTAACCACAAAACCACCGAGGAAGCGTACTACATGTTATTATTATACGTCATCCAAGTACAATTCCAAATGCGTAAGATTTTCATAAAACTGTTTTATGAAGTTAATTCAACAACTATTGTTCGCTACGGGAAAAAATACAGACAACATATTTTTTCTTCAAATCTAAATAAAAAATGTTAATGTCTATCCGACAGTTATTGTCATAGTGATGTTTGACTGAGGAACACGGGTTTTCATGTTCTTGTAAAAATGTATTTTCTGTTAGTTGAGTGTGAATTGTGATTTTTTTTCCACAGAACTGAATTTTCGTTTAAATGTGAATCAAAGTTTGAACAGTGAAATTTTTGTCATAATCTCTAAATTAGATTATTATTTACATAATATTATGTACAGGTAACTAAAAGTAACTACTAAATAATATTAAACAATAAGACTAAGAAATTCGCGAAATTACAAACGCATACATATAAAAACCAAATAAAACTTTGTGCATTAAAAAATATTAGTTGGAAAGGATTTCAAAATAGGTAAGACATTGTGGTACAATCAGCCTCATAAATAAGATTTTTTTTTGTGCATTCTTTTATGATCTTCATCGTTTTCAATTTCAAATTTTGTAAAAGTCAATATTGACTTAACAAACAATTTTCAAAGTTTGCGCCATGATATTACTTAGTTAGTTTTTTTTTTTTTGCAGTTAAAGACCTCAATCAAATTGTTATTGACATTGTTTAGATTTTTAATTTGAAAATAGTATTTTGAATGATTCTCTTTATTCATATTTCTAACTTGTTCCATTCATTTTTAAATATTTCATAAAAAAATACACATTAAAAAAAACATTTAAAAATATAACAAATAGTAGCCCACCGCTACAAGGCTCCAGAGAGAGGAACCTCCTAACAATGCGAGCCGTGTTCAGAAGAACCGCTTTCTGAATCAAGCCCTTGATCCAGCTACTTACCGAGAGCCTCCTGAGGTGTTGTCGAAGCTTGTAGCTATTAAACCATTGGCTGACACGACTATCGGTACAATGATTGCTGAGTTCAAATCCCACATGTCTACAACCTCGCAAGCCAAGTCAAGACATTTGTTTTGCTGATTTTAGGACTATTACAACTAAACTCAAAAAAAAATTACTAGCTGGAGTTTACGTAGCGTAGCACCAGGGCCCGGAGCACCTTCTGTGCTCATAGCCTATTGGGAAAACCCGATAATACGTACTATGTTGATGACGAAGATGACACATGGATTGTACTGTACTTTTTCTGCTCATAAGTCAACAGTTCTTGATGTTTTGGTTTCTTTGTTGAATTTCTGTGCGAGTTTTTGGAATTTCTATGACTCTTGGAATATAAGTCCTTTTAGTTTACACCTTTTAATCATCCTAGTATTTATAAATCTTCGATAACTCACGGTAAAAATATGGATAGACAATGACGCAACATAAAATAAAGGAAATAACTGAAGTAGTGTCACTTTTTGTAATACCATCAAGCGGGTAACTGGTGGGCCAAGTACGTTATCCTTATTTAAAGGTAGGCAATTTTTATACACGATTTTTAAGCAGTGAAAGTTAAAAGAAGTTTTGTTCTGATAAAATATATCCTGAAGGCCAATTCTCGTAAAATAAATGTAAATAAAAAAAAAATGTGTCAAAATTAAAACTGTTTTTACAATTTACGATTGCGATTTGAATGCGAGAATTGCCCCAGTGAATTAAATTACGACATACGATGATTATAATTATAAAGTATTTAGTATTATCCATCTATCTTCTATATCTATCTTCTCTATGTATAAAAATGAATCCCTATTTCCCTTGGTCATGGCATCACGCGTGAACGGCTGGACCAATTTCGCTAATTATTTTTTTGTTGTGTTTGTTATTGTCAGGAGAAGGACTTATAAAATAAATTTTGAAAAAAGAAATCATCAGGGCGAAGCCGGGGCCGGCCACTAGTATAATAATAAAAAACATGCTGTACATATTTTCCCGGCGCGGTTTTCATAGAACGTTGATTGCTTGTCGAATAAAGTACTTGTTATGTAGCTATGAAGTAGTGTACACGTTGTGATAAGCGCATCTTTCGAGATAAAGAGTGTAAATAGTGCTAAAACAATTATTGAAGGTGAGAATCGTACGTAGTCGGATTTTTTTTTTTGTCTTTTCTTTTTTGTTATTTCTACAGTGTGTAGTGGTTGGCAGTGACATTTTTAAGGAATTTGGATTGATTCTTGCTGGTGTTCGTGGTAAAGTTTGTTTTTTTTAATAATTTTAGTAGTTAGTGTCATTAATTTGATTTTTTTCGCTTCGCCATATTCATTGGTGCGTAAAAATAGCTTATGTTATGCCGTGGTAATAACTAGTCTACAAGGTCATAAGAAATGGAAAAAGTCATTGGAAATAATTTAAATAAGGAATACTTTTACAATTGTTCTTTTCAAGATTATTTAAAAAAATATACAAGGTATAAAAAAATCAAAGCATAAAATCCCAATCTCTTTATTCATAATATTTGAATAAAGAATGTACTAATAAATATAAATTTAAACTAATTTACTGTTGATTCTTAATTTAAACCAGTAGGTATGACAATAGTTATTTAATTGTTGCCAGTTCTGATTAAATTTATTTATTTGTGATTTATTTCTTCTCTTTTCTTTAACGCGTTCAACCAATTCAATACACGTGTCTGTTACTTTGTATCGGTTCGCAAAAGAATAATCGTTCATTTTTACAGTCAGTTGACATCTAATTAAGATTAGATGTAACAGCGACACGTGTCTAAGTGCTATATACACATAAATTAATTATCACTGACTTTACTTCGTTACTTCTCACGTTCAGTAGGTATTGCTTTCATAGAAATACAATACATTTAACGTTATTATTTACTACCGAGGGAATGAACAAACAAATTGATAAATCTAAGTTTCTAAATACCTAATATCTACGTACCTATTTCGAATGAAGTTATTCCTTCATACATCATAATAATACAGGGTGAGTTTTTAACCTATACATACCAATGACAACAACGTTACGTGTTTAGTTATAGTTTTAATAAGGCTTATTAATATGTATTAGTTTGTTATTGTTTAAGATTATTTTGTGTTTTGTATCTATGGGCTTCAGTAGCCCTTCTGCACTTCACTTTTATTCCCACGAAAGTAGGTATAACACGGACATGCTTTTCAGAATCCCAGATCCTGGAATCGTTCGAAATTCCTGAGATTGCTAAAAGTACAAAATATATCATACAAAATATAGTTAGAACTCGTTGTGAACTCTCATTATATTTTTTTATAGGTATTCCATTTGTTTTGAATAAATAAAGATACTAAATCAAAATAATCACTGCCACAATTTCATTAAGTTTGTCATAGTTGTTTTTACAAAATTGTTTAATCCTGGGATCACTTATTTATTCAGAAAGGAATGTCCATATTATTCTTTCACGGGAAGAAGTTTAGGTATACAAGCGGCCGATTATCCGGTCACTGCTGATAATAAAAGGGTTTTTTTTAATACTAAATTTTTATTGATTTTGGTCTATCGTATTAAATTTCCAATTACAATCACAAAATACTTTTCTTACTATTTAAACAAATCTTTTAAGCCACGTTATGTATACGTGTCATTAATAGAAATTCTAAATCCAGGCTAATTTTATTTAAATTAATCCGGGATTTCAATCAACTTGATTAACTCATTCATTACCATGATTTGATCAATTGAAAAATTTGTGGTTTTCATTAATTTTGCTGAATTATTCTATAATTTACGTTCCAGACTTACCGACAACAACCTAGATTTGCTTGTTTAATTCTAAATTCATGATTTCTCCGACTGAAATTTATAATTAAATTGATTAGATAGTAATCGAGGGACATAATTTCATTCATTACGGCACAAAGATCCTGCATAATTATATTTACTTCAAAATAACATTAAACTAGCTTTATTCACCGACTTTGCTCGCGTGAACGTCCTAATCCAGACCTAGGCCAGTTTTTTTACTTAGTTTATACTGTCCTGTGCTAGACAAAGGCCTACTCAATAGGGAATAAATATGCATTTTTTATTAGTAAAATAAAATACTTATTGGCTCTCATCATCATCATCATATCAGCCGAAAGACGTCCACTGCTGGACATAGGCCTCCCTCAAATGGGGGCAAGCCATAATCGCCACGCTTGGCAGGCGGGTTGGCGGGCCGACAGCGTCTACAACTCATGGTCTACCCGTTTGAAATATAATCCAAATCCGTTCAGGAGTTGAGGTGCAATTGAATATTTATAAATTACTGTATTATAAGGAACTGACTGCCGCATCAATTTTAATTTTAATATTAATACTTTAATACAACAGGTACACGTGTGAGTATGTACAGACGCAAGCACGTCAAGCTACCCGAAACTGTCAAATTTTTCCATAGACATTAATACTTTAGCGATAAACTTTAAAATCTATTAAAGAAATTAGACAGATTGTTGTAACTTAAACTGCTGGCGTCTGTACCTTAAACTTAAACTACCATTTGTGGGTATATATATGGGACTTCAATGTGCCCTGGCAGTTGAGAGTGTCATGCTTACTCAAAAGTCTCTCTGGATGGTGGCGCATGTGTTTCATAATTTGACTCCGTCAGCTGGGACTGCTCATCTCTCAACTGCCAAGGTTTATTTTAATTATTTGTTCTTTGTATTATTTATTTTTTACTGCGGACGCTTTAAACGTACGCGTATTCTCTCATACTAAATGAATAATTAGAACAAGATCAATGTAATCACGACTTTGTTACAATTTATTGATTTTAAACGAGTGTCCGTGGAGTTTCTTGCACGTTCTTCTTCATAGAGATTTACGCTTTGGAACGTGCAAATAGCTTCACCTCTTGGACTGACCGACCTTTTTTTTTAAGAGTGGAAAATCATCAAATGTCTTCTACCGCTCTGGGTGGAGCGAAAGGGCGTGTCAGACTCTTACTGACTAAAACCCATCCGTGTTCCTTCTAAAGCCCTTTGCGTTCCAGGGCCGCGGTGAATCTTTCGAACAAATTCCGCAACCCTGGCAGGCTCTGGCCCTAGCAGGCCCTGTCTCCTATGCTGACATCTCTTTGAGGCGCGCGAGGAACACAACGCGCCATCGGGACTAACCGACCTAGACAATTCAAAAGTGCCTGTAAATGGTTTAATTGAAATGAATGCTTTGAGTTGAATTGAGTGTACAATTTGACAATCTATTTAATTAAGCCTTTGTATGTGGTACTGGTATAAATAAGATAGATTCAGCGTGTCTTTGAAAGCCAATAATTAATATACATAGATGCCAGTATGTAAAACCATTTTACCATCTTCCTAGGTATTACCTACATAAGAGAGACTTTTACTTTAATCTCAAGATTTAACCTTTAACACAGGTTAAGATCTCTTGTACGTAATATTAAAATATTGTAATTATATTCAACGACTATTTAGAATTTAAATAGATTTTCATTTAGATGTTGAAATATTAAAATTATTTTAATAAGTTAGAACTGGTGTCACTTGCAAGTTTACTTTTCGTTTTTAAATTTAAATCTGATTTGTATTAAAAAAAAACGATTTAAAACTTTAAAGCAATAAAGAGTTACATTACAACTTAAGATAACATAAGACTTAACTTTTCGTTATAATTCTTTCTTCGAATTATAATAATTTAAAAAATGTTTCTAGTTTATTTAACCTACTAACTGCTACTGTAGGATTATTATTAGGTCTTTATTTAATTAGTGTACCACATATTTGTTTAGTGCTAAATTAACTATAACTAAATATCCACTTTAAACAATCAATGAAAGTAACAGAACAATTTTTACTCTATCAAAAAGCACTTAAACCATAGAAATATATATTTCTATGACTTAAACCATTTCATCGACATTAAAACCTAATTTTTATTTAAAGTGGCAGTCAGAGGCTACCATAATATAGGTAACCTCTGAACTGCACTTTGTCTAAAATAAATAAACGACGAAAAAATTCTCCAAACTGTTATTCACCGTAACGTAATCACTTCCCGTGGGTGTCGTAAGAGACTAAGGGACTCACTAGACAATGGGCAACAGCTACACTGCGATCGCCAACCCGCCTGCCAAGCGTGGCGATTATGGCAAACCTTTGGGGGAGGCCTATGTCCAGCAGTGGACGTCTTTCGGCTGATATGATGAAGAACTGTAATTTAAAAAAATCAAGATTGTGTTAATGCGCTGTGATACTATTTTATCTGATTAAATTAGGCAACGTTATCATGATCGTGGCATGGTGGTGTGATAAAAGGGAACCGCTTATCTTGGTATGGTCATGTGAAGAGGAGGGATGAAATGCACGTAACTAAAAGAGTTATGAATATAAATGTGGATGGATGGACAGGGAGAGGGAGGCCAAAGAAAAGATGGATGGATTATGTTAGGAGTGATATGAAAGAAAAGGGAGTTAGTGATAGCGTGACGGCTGACAGGACAGAATGGAAGAAAAAAACGTGTTGCGCCGACTCCAAGTAACATGGGATGAGGGCAGGAAGATGATGATGATGATAATGATGCATGGTGGTGTTCTAGAGTTTCTCCCTTACCTCATACGAAAAATACGTGAGTTTATTTATATCCGTCGTCGCTGTAAAAATATATTTTTTAATCTTTGCTATTCATAATATTGCTTGATAATTGCAGTTATAAAGACTTGAAAGTTTCAAGGTCTAGTTAATTTAACCATGTAGCAAAACGGACGATTAGTTGTTTATGTGTCAATGTCGCTAAATAATTGGTTTGAACGAAATGGCTCAGTGAAACTGACCATGGGTTTTGTGACCAGCTGGTAAGGTCAACAACCTCGGCTGATTGCAGTTAAAGTGATTATTTATTGTGTTCTTGCCTCTAGAATATTTTCACTAAAATTTTGATTGACTGCCGGTCGATTCTGACAACATGTCGAAGTGAAGGCTTGGGTGAAGTGATCACGAGGTGAACTGTCAATCCATATAATCAAGGTGCAATGACAGATCACTTTGTGATCACGTGACATCTTGATTATATGGATTGACAGCTCACCTCGTGATCACTTCACCCAAGCCTTCACTTCGACATATTGTCAGAATCGACCGGCTGTTTTTACGAATAACTATTGGTTCAAGTCTGCGTCTAATAACCACCACTATATAAACATTACCATTTATGATTGGTTTTAACACTGATTTAAGAGAATTGAGAATTCTGAATTCATATTTTCAGCAAAAAAAAATAGTTAAAAGCCATAAGTTGATTACAAAAGAATACATATATGTACATGAATGCTTGGGGGTCAACACCAATTTTATGTAGAAAAAAAAAAAACCCTGTCACAATCTAAAACAATCTGCTCGTTAACATTGATCTCTAATTTGCAAGATTAGTACCAATTAAATATGCTTCGTGAATGTTTTGAACCAATCTTATGTGCCCATATTCCGTTAAAGGAAATTGATTTCAGCTCCATACGAATACCTCTGAAACCATCTAAGTAACTCGATACTGTAGGGAATCCTAAGTACTACTAATACCAGAACGTGATCAGAAAACCAAACTTACGAGACGGATAGGTACCTAAACAATCTAGATTTTATATAAAGACCTCTTAAGTGGTATATATACCACTTAAAAGTTATACCACTAAAGAGGATGTGACTAGCCACTTTTTGCAAATTTATTAAAAAATAAATAACCCGTATTCGAATTGTGGATAATAGTTTTGGTCGTGGCATTAAACAAGGAGGATAATCTAAAACAAAAGGTCCTACTAAAATAATATAAAGTCTCAAGTTTTTTGATAAACGGCGTTAAATGGTGAGTTTAATTAATAAATGATTAAGTTGTTAAGATAATAAACCAGAAATTCCCCTATTTTTTTATAAATTGAGTCAGATAGTTAAACAGCGGAAAAACCAGCAAAGATGACCTAAACTAAATTATTTATCAAATCACTTAAATATTGATTAAACTTAAATGTAACTAATCAATATAAATATATATGTCAAGAAGTCGCCAAAAACTGGCCAATTTATTTATAAAATTCTTCCATTACTGACTGAGTGACTGACAGATAACGCACAGCCGGAACTAATGTTCGTAGAAAACTGAAATTTGGCATAAAGCTTTCCTACGCTCTGTAGGGAGCACTAAGCGAGGATTTCCCGAAATACTTACAGGAACGGGAAAAATTGATACAGAGATAGAAGAGTCCCTGGAGACTATACGGTTATATGCTACTTTCACATGTATGTATGTATCGAGAATATGAAGTTTAAAAACTTGTGCAAGTGCTCTTTTATACCGAAGTTTGACAAGATTTCATATTAAAGTAGAGCATGACAAGTTCTCACCTTCAGACTTCCGGAAACCGGGTTACATCAGGTGACACTAAATAAAATTTGGAATGCCAACACATTTAACTTCTATCACATAATTTAAAAGAGTTACAAAAAAAATCTCCTACTTCTTTTAGAGTCGATGGTTAACTTCTCCGGTAAGTAGATACGTTATTGCCGCTTTGGTGGCATTAATTAAATACTCACAGAGAAGGTGTATGGGCACTTGGGTCACTGTATCTCTATATGGGGTAGTACACACAAAACTCATATGTTAAACCTAGAAAGAGAACAGCGTGCAGTTCTGAAAGTAATACACAAAAAAAACTTCCAATTCCCAACAGAGCAACTATATAAGGATTGTATGGTTTTAACGGTTCGACAACTTTATATCAGAAGGGTTCTGCTTATAAGCCATAAAGGCTCAACTTACGACCCGGAAAGCCTGAAAAACAAACGTAGGCAGGACCTAGTCTTTGATCTGAAACCGTGTAAAACCGACTTCATCAGGAGACAACCATACTACATGGGTACTACATTCCATACCTTTATAATAAAATAAGTAAAAATACACAATTACATAACTTACCGATTAAAAAATTTAAACTTACCATAGATAACTTTCTTTTTTCCCAAAATTACGATAATATTGAAAATCTACTAAAAAGTATAAAATAAAATAAAGCCACTCAAGCCCATTCACACTCATATACACTCACACATGCGCGCAAACACACAACACACCACAATCACACACACACATACACACACACACACAATTAAATTTAGACTCAGCCTTCTTGATGTCAAGGGTTAGCATATTCCAGAGTTTAATGGTAGAAGTATCTACACTGCTTTAACTTGCACTAAGTGCAGAGGAAAAAACAAGGATGGCATACTGTCGCCTGTCAAATCTCTAAAACTGCGAACGATGGTAACTAGACTTTTTTAAAGTCGCCTCAGACGTTCCGTATTCGCGCGCGCACCGACTGGTCGACCGACTCAATCCAACCAAAAATATGTCTTATAACTATAAAATCTATCTTTGATAAACCTATTGTAGACAAAGACATGTTCGTTAATGTTTGCCAAAACACTGACTGATAAGACTTTCAAGTGATTGCATGACTGCTCAGAAAGCGCCCTGTATTCAGAACTAGGAAATCAAACTAAATTATATTGGATTGTTTCTTTGGGAAATATTTAGTAAAAGAAATGATGCCTAGCTGCGCCCCGCGGTGTTACCCGCGGTTTATCAGATTCTCCGCGTGAATGTCGAAAATTATCCGAAAGGAACACACTCCCGGAATAAAAAGTCTATCTGTCTATCTAAGCCTATGTGTTAATCCAGGGTGTCAGCTTCCTGCATACCAAATTTTACCAAATTGGTCCAGCCGTTTGCGCGTGAAGAAGTAACAAACACACACACACACTCACAAACATTCGCCTTTATAATATTAGTGTGATATATATAGTGTAATTAAGAAACATTTCATTAACAATCCTCAAGTGATTATACCTCTAAATAAAATCATTACCCTTATTATCATAACCCTTTAAGAAAACCTTCCTTTTTGGCTTTGCCATCGTAGAGTTAAAGGGATAACCGTCCAGTAGAATTTATGTAATAAGAAAAACATCAAACAATTTAATTGTTGTATCAGCAACGAAAATAACTTGTACAACCAATCATTCTTAGTTAATTGGTCACCTGACATTTCCAATCAAAATGTTTTAATCAGTGAACAAAACCAATGATAGAAACTTTTTAGTCTGGGTATAGGTATTAATTGAAATTATCGCATGTTGACGGAAAATTGTGTTATGTCTGGAACCTCATTAAATTGCCTTTTTTATAACCAATCAAAATACAACTGTGTGGTTCTTCAATCACACTTGGAAATACTAATTAAGGTATAATACATAGGTTGGCTCATTATAATAATAATGGGATATTATTAAAGTACAATAAATAATAATGCAATCAAAGTAATTGAAATGTGAAAAAAAATATCTCGTGCAATTGAGTTTTTAACTCTACAAATGAAATTATTTCATTAAGGGCGAGTTTTTTATCCGCAGTTAACTCAACCCATTTAACGAAATTGGGACAAAAAAAATTCGTTAATTTGCGTTTTTAGATCAATGGGTCAAGCTAAATATTAATCGAAAATCGCACATTAACGAAATTTAGGTACCTATAGTTTTTAACCATTAGTTAACTTCGGATCAAAAAAAATCCTTATGAAAGAGGTTTACCCTCACATTTGGTACTAAAAAAGAAAAAAAGATATGTCAGAGATTTATTTAGCACAAACTTAAGGCACACAACACGTTTCATTATAAATGCAACGAATATGTTGTTTTGATATCATTAAAAAAGTGTTGGAAACATATTTTTATCTTTATATTACAGTGTGTTTCGTTCCCTTATAGCCTTCAGGAAATACAATGAAAATTAATTACCTTTTCCTTTTCACAGAAAACCTTTCGCAATGGATTGATGATTCAGCGACCGAAATCCGCAAACGACTCACGAGTTTGAACCCTTATCTTCAGGAAATACGGCACAAAGTGAACAGGCAAAATGGAGAAAACAAAACCTTCGGCGCCCCCCATTCACACGGTTTCGGACAACTATAGTTCAAAGTAAGTTACTTTGTTGATTATAGTGACTCAAAGTCAAAGTCAATAGTCATTTATTCAAATTAGGCTGAGTGCCAGCACTTTTTGAACGTCAAAGTTCTACATAAAGACAGTCCCCCAAAACGACCCCCGTCACCACTTCCTAGTGTTATAGCTGGGAAGAAGAAGTGGCGCAACAAACTCCCCAGCAACACATCTGTCTGTCTGACTGATTGATTAGGCCCACCACCTGACGCCAAATCATGTAGGCCTCCTGCTTGATAAAAACCAGGAGGTAGGTGGTGATTGGTGCTCCTGATGGGGGAAAATTTAAATTACGTTTGCTGATGTTTTGTTTCGGGATCCAAGACGGATCCAAGAATGGTATCTGCGGTGTCATCGAACTTCATTGACTCGGCGTTATTCCAGTGGCCGCCACTGTTGATTCTGGCTCTCAGGAATTGCTGTGATTTGGCGGAGGGCTTGTCCCAAAAAAATAATACCTTAATACCGTAACATTTTTATCAATTATTTTCAACCAGAAACCGAAATCTGCACGAAGCTAGAGTGGGTCATGAATTATAAAACGTTTTTTTTAATCTGCAAATGTCTCACCTTCTTTGATTAAATAAAATAATATTAAATAATAATTTTACTATCAGACGATTTAGGCCCATAGATAAAATACACAAAATGATCTTAAACAATACTAAACTAATACATACTCATATCAATAAACCTTATTAAAATTAACGTAACGTTGTCGGCGTCGTGTTTTGCTGCCAACCAATCCAAAACCAATCTTAACATTTTGGAATGATTTTATGATCGTATGGAAAACCAGATATCCATAATAGGTATCGGATCACGAAATACCTTCGCAATCACTATAATTACCAACCTATCACAAATTAAGCACAAGTCAAACGCAGCAATCGCTTCACTTGTCTTGCGTTTAATTTGTGCAGTGGTTGTTGTGAACTAATTCAGCCAATTATATCTGCCAGCACACGTACGACAATTTGTCATATTATTTGCATTAATTTGTGCTCAGGACACTTGGCTTTTGTCGTTTACTGCTACATCTTGAACTAATGTATTAAAATTTTAATATTAATGTTCTCTAAAAGTCCTGCAAATGTAAACATCCACAATGAGCTGTCAAACCATGCAATTAAGGTGGAATGATAGTTCAAATCCACCTCAGTTTTGTCACGATGAGGTGTTTATAGAGTCCCACTGCCTAGCATGAATGTTTTTGTCGTTTAGTAACGTAACGTAACGTTTTACTATAATTGTAATACTCGTTTCGCACATAATATTTATTTGAATTGCAAAATAACTATTCATATTTTTATATGATACAAATTGTGTATGTCGCATAAAATTAAACCAAAATACTACGGGGTTGTAGTTTTTATATATTCAAAATTATAACATTAACTATACTGTAACGTTAATATACGTCAAAACATTCGAGCTTGGCCTTCTGATCCAATTAAAAACATGCAACTTAAAACTAAGACTTCGCTCTGGACACTATCCATCAGTGAAGTTTGAATTCCTTATGAAAAAAGCTGATTCACCGAATCGCAGAGAATGTAGTCAAATTGAGGATGTGCACCATTTGTTGATGGATTGTGTCAGGAATAGGCGCGAGAGGGAGTCATTTTTGAGAGAGTTAGATTTACACTTGTTTATTATATCTATGGATTTACACAAGCTTAACGTGGGATTAATCCAATCAATTTTATCTCAACCAACTTCAGAAGGTGCCAAAAAGTTATGTCATCTAATAACAGTCCTTCATCTGTGACTTCCATCTTTATCACTTAGTGTTATATAAATATTGTTTAAATGTATAGTATGTATAGTATGTATGTATAGTATATGTGATAATTATATATGTTAAAGGTCACGATGGGGTTGGCATCTATTTAGATAAAAGCCCCAAAACAAATAAAGAGAAAAAAAAGAACCATACAAAACTACAGCTGAATATTATTGACTATTTTCCCGAAGAAAATGCACGTTTTGTGCAGTCATGGCCAATATAGCCGGTATTACAAATTCTCTTTCACCTGAATTCAAGGCAAATCACCAATAAATACTTAGCTCAAATAAAGATCAAGGTGTTGCCAGTTCAAATCTTTTGAGTTCAATCGATCGTTTGAGAAAAGGTCGACGCAGAAAAAGTTTTTATTAAATCAGGATTTAGGAGTCTGTTGGTAACTTACATTGAATAAATTAGAAGATCGTAAACTGAGCCAAGAAAATCTTAGAAAATAAAAATATTTCAGGATTCCCACAGGTCATACAAATTCTTTTTGGTTTTTCGATAAGGATTTGTTTGTAACAGACATATTGTGTGTAGTCTTAGTAACAGACATCGAAAATCTAGGATTTGTGTCTGGTTAACGGCAATGGGCTCAGTTATTCAAGTTAGGCTGAGAGCCAGTTATTTTGAACATCAAAGTTTTACATAAAGGCAGTCCCCCAAAACACACGTCTATCGCCATTTCGTAGTGTTTTAGCTGGGTCCACGACCTAGATTAGGACATATATTTATAACCATTTGAACCCAGTGGGCACTATTTTATGAACTTATGATGGTCAATTTTGGAAATTCACGCGGGTGATCCTGGTAGCAAAAGAAAGTTTGGAAAAAATAACGAAACGTCTATGACCCTATCGGGCGTAATACCACGCTATTCTGAATGAAACCTTCTATCATACGGACACAGGTGTACCAACATTAGAAACAAAAACTCGTTTCGTGTCACTTGTCTAGACATGTGCCAATATTATCGACACTTCACCTGTCTGGGGGGACAAACAAATCCTTTCTCCATTTTCTGAAGATTTATCAAGATAAAATCGAAAGAAAATATGAAGAAGTAGCTTTTGCCAGTCGCAAAAAGGTGGTAATTCCTACTCCATTTGTAATAACCTGATTTTTTATATTTTTGGCAATTAAAATGACGTGTCTACGGCTGAAAGGATTTTTGCTTTTTTACTTCAAACTTGACACATTACCTTTGTGCCAAGTTTAAAGTTAAAAGAAAAAACCATGACCGAGATTAAATATTCATTTATAATTATGATAGCAGGTTCCCTTGGGGTATGTAAAACTGGCACATAGTTACGTAAAACACATTTTTCGCGGGCGAAGCCGCAGGCAGATCGCAGTCAAAATAAATTCAGCTGTTCCATACATTTTGTCGAGTTATGTGAAAATTAATTAAGGGAACAGCTGTTTTTCAATGATCTAAGAAAGGGTTGTTAATATTTGTTAGTTCTTTCACCCTGACAGTAGACAAGGAATTTCAAATAAATCATACGGCGAATAAAGTTGATTGTGTTGCGATTCTATGTTATCACGTTTTCTCATTTAAATAGTCACTATTACTGTACTGTACTTATGTACATAGTTTATCTCTCACGTTTGAGTAAGATCTTCTCAATTTTGCCATGAAAAACCTGCTTAAAAATGTAACACGTGAAAGGCATTCTTATTTCACTATCATGTATTTAATCAGGATTTTTCCATTTGATATTCCTCAGTTGTAGGCCAGAGTCTAACAGATTTATTCATAAAAACTTTATAACCATAACATGCCGAAAATACTGATTAGCAGATTCTTTATTCAAAATTTTCTATGAAACATTTGAATTTAGAGTCTCTTAAACATATTTTAACTAAGTAAACCGTTACTTAGTTACAATATGTTTAAGAGATTCAAGCGGTTTTATTCATAAAACTTTATAACGATTACATAGCTAAAATACTGATAATCAGATTCTTTATTCAAAATTTTCTATGGAACATTTGAATTTAGAATCTCTCAAACATATTTTAACCAAATAACAGTTAATAAGTTTTTATGAATAAGGACCTAAATGTGTACCCGGTTGATGGCAAAAGTCTCGCGTTTGTACACAGAACTTAAAACCATAACTAGGGCAACGTGGGTGAAAGAAAGAAAACTAGTTTATTAAGCAGACACAGATACACAATATATGTAGAAATAAAAAGGAAATTTAATTTCCTCACGGCTGCGATAAATAGGTCTAGTTCAGCAAAATGCCAGACAACTAGTAGTTGCCTGACGCTGGTTTTCAACTGAACCTTACGTTGAGGTGTACGGATATGAATCAGTTTTTAAGGTGTTAAATATGGTGGTAAATAGATAAATGTTGATGTGTAGCAAACGATATAAACAACGTGTAACAGAATAAACGCAATAAGGGGTCATTGTACTCATCATTAAGAACAACTTTTACTATGGGACCAACACCAAATCGCGAAAAAAAATCAACTGTTCAGTATATTTTGTCGAGTTATGCGCACAGAATATGGGGGAGTCAATTCTTTTTCGCGATAATTGTGTTGGTCCCATAGTGAAAGTTATTCATAGTTATGAGTACCTACAATGACCCCTTAAGAGATATTGCGTATATACTGTTACATATTTTGGCGACAGTGATAAAAAAAGCTTGTGAAAAAAAAACAGTTGTAACAACAAGCATAAATTAATGACATTTAATTCGCACACTGCTCATCCCGCCAATCAGTCTGCCTAGCGTCTATGGTGGGGTCCAGGCTTCCAGTGTACCCGGATGCGGAGCAGTATTTTACTATCTCACTTCCACAAACTGTGTAATACGGAACCCCTTGGCAGACCTGGTGTCAGAATTTCTGGATTCTGAATCTCAGCAACGACTGTCAAAGATCGATAAATGACAGCCGCATCAACGGGTTAACGTGCTTTCCGAGGCACGGAGGTCTCGATATGTATAGGACGGTATCCCATTTACAGACTCGGCAAGTATAATGGATGATCAATCATCCACGTACCATCCTTGGCAAGCGCTGCTTAACCTTGAAGATCGAACCATGTGGCTGTTGTTATTTAGCCCAATGTGGGTTTCCTAAAATGTCGAGCACCAGTTATCAGAACTGAGGCGTCAGGTCCAGAAACCTGTCAAAACGCTAATGTTTTCTGTCATTTTTTAAATTGACATCAACGTCATGTTTACGTCAAAGTCACTTTTTAAATTAAGAGGACCTCTCGTCTATGTGGCGCCAACTGGTGGCGTAAATTTTCCAGGAAACCTTAATTACTTGCAGAAATCGAAGCGTTTTGGAATTTTGCAGCGCTAGTTCTCAGAGTTTCAAAACGTACTGAAATTAGTTCTTTTGTGTTCAATCTGAGGACATTAAAGCTGTACGTACCACATGTGCTACACAGTTTGTGCAGATTGCATTTGTATTTTATTTAATTTTACGTAGGGCTTATTTTTTCAATAGTCAAATAAAATGAAGAATAAATATGGCTCTTTGACATATTTTATATTCCTCAGTTAACAGTTGAACTATTAAAATTCGACCCTTGATAAAAATAAAACATAGTGACATAGTGCGAAATAACTGTTTAATTCAACTCAATATAACACTGAAGCGTAGCACGAATGTGACGTATAGTGACGTTGTGAATTTTGAATATTAAAAAACTACGACCACATAGAATTTTGGTTTAATATTATGCGACATACACAATTTGTATCATACAAAAATATGAATATAGTTTCCAATTCAAATAAATACAATGTACGAAACGAGTATCATAGTTATAGTTAAATTTTACGTTACGTTACTATACGTCAAAAACATTTGTTCTAGGCCCTCCGTATTCGATCTTTCATTGGTTAATTCGTCCAATTAATATTTTCGAACGCACGTCAAAAATATCAAACAAGAAGGTATTCACTTTGTTTTAAGACGTAGGTACCTAATATTGTGTATATAAAATATATATTACGAGTCGAAAAGCACAGTTTACACATAGGTGTATGTAGTTCGACCAGAAAATTACACAAAGACAAAATACAGAACGTCTGCTTTCTTTGAAGTCGGTTAATTATATTTATATATGTGACAGCCTTTTGGATACTTTACCAGTGGCCAGCGATGCGGACGAATTTTTCGACGCCATATTTTTGACTATTTTTAGTTAGTTATTTTTTTATTTTAATAGTCTATTATCTCGCGAAGTCATATAATAATATCTTGGGACAACTCACACACGGTCATCCGATCCCAAACTAGGCAGAGCCTGTGCTATGGCAACCAGACAACTGATAAACATACTTATACACTTCTCATCAAAAAAATCGAAACACCTCGCAGTTTATGATTTGATAAGGATTATCAGAAAAATGTGTATATTTAGGAATAAATGTAAAATGTCATTTAATAGTGAGTAGTATGAGGTTTTTAAATCCTAATGTTAATGTTCTAAATTCAAATTAAGTCTTCATAGGTTTCGTATTTTGTATAATGAGTAATTTTTACCCTGTATGGAATATGAAGGAAATGGGTAAAACAACACGCGTAAATGAAAAAAAATGTAAGAAACGTTTATTTAATAACTTGTATTCCCTCCGCGAGCTCTTATTACTGCTTCCATACGGTTCTTCATCGATCGGATGAGAGTCACGATCACATGTTGTGGTATATTATCCCATTCCTCTTGGATTGCATTTTGCAGCTGGCTAAGTGTTTCTGGGGCTGGATCTCTTGCTCGAATTCGTCTCTTTAATTCATCCCATAGATGTTCAATGGGATTCATGTCCGGGCTTCTTGCTGGCCATACCATAATGGAGATACCGACTTCGGTAAGATAATCTCGTACGACGCCCGCGGTGTGAGCTCTAGCATTGTCGTGCATGAATATGAAGTCGTTGCCAATAAAATGTGCATAGGGCATCACATGAGGTTCAAGACACTGTTCGATGTACCGATGAGAGTTTAGTGCAGGCAGCCGTGGCCCAGATACAAAGGCAAGTTCTGTCTTACCGTCGGCGCTGATTCCTCCCCAAACCGTCCACGAACCGCCACCATAGCTGACCTTTTCTTCAATGCAGCATTGTGCAAAGCGTTCTCCATCTCTTCTGTAGACCTTGTTCCTTCCGTCGTTACCATACAGCATAATTTTACACTCATCAGAAAACAGTACTTTGCTCCACTGAAGGTATGACCAAGTTAGGTGCTCGCGTGCAAAGTTAAGGCGCGCTCTTCGATGGTCTGCAGTTAATTTCGGCCCATTCGCTGGCTTATGCGGTGCCAATCCGCGTTCCTTCAACCTTCTTCTTATTGTAGAGTCACTTACAGCTACTCTTCGTACAACGCGAAGCTGCTGCTGCAGTTGAAAAGCGTTAAGGCGTCGATTTCGTAAAGAGGTTGTTACAATAAATCGATCATCTCGCTCAGAAGTGACCCGATTCCTGCCAGATCCTGAACGGCGCGTGAACGAACCAGTCTCCCGATAGCGTTTGTAGACTCTATGAACAGATGATAAGCTTAGATGCAATCTTGCAGCCACAACACGCTGACTAAGTCCAGAATCCAGCAATGCCACCACTTGGGCGGCTTCTGCGGGCGAAGTATCCATATGTTTTAGAAAAAAAAGTTTTTTCAGACGTCCCAAAGTCACAGTAAATGAAATAAGAAACAAAAAGTTTAAAGACAAGCGCTAATTTTAGTTTTTAAACGAGAAACGTACTCCAACCCTAAATACACATTTGTCTCAAAACAGTGATTAATTTCATTTATAGGATAAACAAATGAAATTCTAATTTCGAATTTTGATTTTTTTCTTCTTACTGTAATGACCAAACTGCCAGCTACACAATAATGTTTTTTTTTTCATGGAATTAATGCTCTTTTGTAAAAAATTAGGACAAAAACAATAAAAACGAAAGTGTTTCGATTTTTTTGATGAGAAGTGTATATTTCTAAATACATACATATTATAGACTAATTACACCCAGACACAGAACAAATGATCATGCTCATCACACAAAGATTTGTCCTGGGTGGGAATCGAACCCACGACCTCCGGTTTAGCAGTCAGGGTCACTAACCACTCGACCAACAGGCCAGTCAAAACATACATATAGACATAGACTATCAAATTTTTATGCGTAACATGGTATTCCAATTGTTCAGTTGAGAATTTACGAGAGTTTACAATCTCTCAAGTTATTTTATATATATATCTTACAGTTTTTGCTATTTTCCGGTGACATATATATAGTAAATAGTTGTACTTTATGCATTGTATGTGACTAAGAAATCTCTTTGCACTAAATTTTGCTATCGCATGATCGTCAAAATGAATTGCATCATAGTGTTGTTGTCAAAATATTAAGCACCCATTGTTTCGTACTGACAATAGATTAACTCATCGCGGTAATCTAAAACATTTTCGGTATGACAATTAACCGCATGGTAGATTATTGCAACTGATTTAGATTTGGCCTACATCTACCGATACCAAGACACTCTTTAGGTACAGCCAATGATCACACTTATCACACTAATATTATAAAGGCGAAAGTTTGTGAGTGTGTGTGTATGTTTGTTACTTCTTCACGCGCAAACGGCTGGACTAATTTTGATTAAATTTGGTATGCAGGAAGCTGACACCCTGGATTAACACATAGGCTTAGATAGACAGATATACTTTTTATTCCGGGAGTGTGTTCCTTTCGGATAATTTTCGACATTCACGCGGAGAATCTGATAAACCGCGGGTAACACCGCGGGGCGCAGCTAGGCATCATTTCTGTTTGCGGGAACCTTGGTCTGTTCCTTTACTAAATATTTCCCAAAGAAACCATCCAATATCATTTAGTTTGATTTCCTAGTTCTGAATACAGGGCGCTTTCTGAGCAGTCAAAACAGCGGGTAATACCGCGGGACGCAGCTAGTATAAAAAAGAGGTAGAAATCGCACTAGCGAGCAAATTGTTACAGACAAATTCAGACAATTGTTGTAATTTGCACTATAGCTATCTCTTTCTGTATCATACGTTCCCTATTATCTATCGCAGTCATACAGTAAGTACACTTGAAATAAGAACGCAACGATATATGAACGCCGCTCAGTATGAACGTTGCGTATCTTTCTTTTATAATATCATTGTGGGTACAGCCCTATTATTCTTATGACGTTGATGGCAATCTTAATTGAATAGGTAAGACAAGAACTTAGCATTGCTAGTCACTACTTTGAGGAAAGTGTGTCTCTCTGGGATCATACACAGTAAAATAAACGCAATAGCGCTAGAATGGGAATTTATTTTTATAAAGATTTTCTTTGACATACCGAATCAAAAAACCACCATAACCAGCGGTTGCCTGTCTCTTCAATAAAGCTTCTATATTTAAATAAGTGGTCAAATCCAGCTAGAACTGTATTCTACCAGCCAGCATTCTGTTAGTTTATTTTAAGGGGGCAACCTTCACATTTCCTAAGTTCCTTTAACATGCAGGGTCTGAGCTCACAAGACATTTTGACCCGTACAAAGCATAAATATTTATAACAACATACATAAAAGTTAACCAGAGTCCTTTTTAGCAATCGGATAAAGTGTAAATCTCCATTAAATATGACGATAAGCACCTCTACAGGCGATCCCAAAAAAACCAAACGTACCCAAATTGAATAATAAAAATACCTACCTCTGTATTTATAATTTTCTAAGGTCTTTAATGACACGTCTAAAGGACTTCTCGTTTATGATATTACTAGCATTTGCCCGCGACTTTGTACGCGCATATCCAGTTTTTTTCCGTTCCCGTAGGAATTTCGGGAAATCCTCTCTTAGTGCTCCCCTACGGAGTGTAGGGAAGCTACATGCCAAATTCAGCTTTTTACCAGTTGCTTCGGCTGTGCGTTGACTGTCAGTAACTCAGTCACCAGTAACGGAAAAATCAATCATATATGTTGCGGCCAACTGGCTTAATCGGCCTTTTAATTAGCCGCCTAGCCTTTTAATTGAACTGCGTTCGTCTGCGCTCCGTTTAATCACTGGCCTAAATGACATCCAGTCAACGCGTCTAATATAACATTTATTTAACAGGCTAGCTGTATGCTTAAGCTGTCCATAGAATAGGGTAACAGTGTGACGAAAATGTATGAAATATTTAATTTTGGGAATTCCATATTCAACAAACAATCAATTTCAACGTTTTAACCACGACGACCGACGCCCCGAATTTATCAAGAGTTTTTTTTCTTTATTTATTTAATATGGGTTTACTCTTGACTCTAGTCTAGGTCATAGATGACAGACAAAGTCGACGATGGAGCGAGTTTACCCAGAAGAAGCCTGTTCACTCTGTTGAAGAGATTAGGTTTGTATGCGTTCGGAAACACAGACGCAGGCAGAGAGTTCCACTCCTTTGCTGTGCGCATTATAAAAGACGTTTACAATCTCTCAAAATATTTTATAATCTTACGGAGTTAGTCATTTTCCGGTGACATAAATACTCTATGGTCCGAATAGTAGTTTGTATCCTTGACTAGTTGAGTTTTTTTACCGGTAAATATTTATAATGTATCGTCAATTTATTCTTCTTTGCCTTTTATTTGAAAAACGCTATCCAATTATTTGTCCCACATATGTATTACCTCTATGTAGTCAAGTCGAGCATACAATAAAATACAGGAGGTTACTAGTTCAAGGTCAAACGATGTGACAAACGTATTGATCTCAGTTGACTCGGACAATTTGCACGACGTTACGGACAGCTGATGGGTGGATATTGATTAATCAGGAAATACATTGTATGAGACATTTATTGACAACTACATGGACGTTGCTCGCGACTTTGCTCACATTAAATAACAGCCCGTAACTGTCTCCAGAGTTCCATCAATATTTCGGAATTGTTCGAAAGAGTTACTGCGGTCCTGGAACGCAAATGGCATGTGAAGGATTAGGGATGGGTTTTAGTCAGTAAGAGTCTTACACTCCCCCCCGCACCGCTCAGAGCGAGAAATTCAGGCCACTGAAAAGTTAACCAAAAAGATTTTAAATAAAAAAAGAGATTTAGATTTAAAAAACTAATCATTGGTTAACTGTGAAGTGCCGCGCTTGAAGAATGAAAGTGGCTTGCCCAAACACGTCGATAACTCATTTTTCCAAAGACAAATGGGACGAGCCGCTCTGCAAGTTGGTACGGAATAACCTCATAAACACATCCAAAAATACTGCGGAGCGTGCCCGCCTGCTGGCATGTGGGTGA
The DNA here is from genome assembly GCA_002192655.3 of Mamestra configurata. NCBI lineage: Eukaryota > Metazoa > Arthropoda > Insecta > Lepidoptera > Noctuidae > Mamestra > Mamestra configurata. The sequence goes on from NDFZ01005250.1 coordinate 64,153, forward strand.
ATGGGAGTCGTGTCTTTGGGTACAGGCGCTACCGTCACCCAAGATAAGTACTACGCTGCTTGACAGTACTTCCCGGATCGTTACGTATCTGCGTCTGAGTGCTCCTAGCGGAGCTCCACATCGGTGTCAATGCGGTGAAGCAGTCGACCGCCTCGGACACCATGGCCTGTCCTGCAGTAGGAGCGCTGGTCGGTTAGCACGGCACGCTAGCATTAATGACATCATCCTTCGGGCTCTTGTCACTGCCGGGGTGCCAGCTGTTTTAGAACACAATGGCTTGATACGTGACGATGGGAAAAGACTAGATGGGTGTCATCCCATCTAGCCTTTTCCCATCGTCACTAATGCCTTGAAAGATGGCTTGGGGGGTGGTGAGGCCTTTGGTGTGGGATGCAACATGTATCGACACCCTTGCGCCGTCCCATCAACTTGGCACTGCGAGCTGTGCTGGGGCGGCTGAGGCTGCAGGTGCGGAAAATCTCAAACGGCGCAAATATAACGACCTTATTGGGAGTTATATATATGAGCCGTTTGGGGTTGAAACATTAGGCTCATGGGGTCCGAGTGCTCACCGAGTCTTTCGATATCAGCAAACAATTTCTTCGGCCAAAGAATAAGCATTGCCATTCAACGCGGCAATGCTGCCAGTATTCTAGGACTGGGACTGGGACACTTTTGACATTGACAATGTTTTTTTTGTTTTATACGTGTTTGTATAAAAAATCGCGATATTTTTTTAAAAATTTAATATGGGTTTGCTCTTGACTCTAGTCTAGGTCATAGATGACAGAGACAAAGTCGACGATGGAGCGAGCTTACCCAGAAGAAGCCTGTTCACTCTAATTTTGAAGAGATTAGGGTTGTATGCGTTCGGAAACACAGACGCAGGCAGAGAGTTCCACTCCTTTGCTGTGCGCATTATAAAAGACGTTTGGAAACGTTTAGTGCGAATTGGTGGAATAGCAACAAGGTAGGGATGGTAACTTGCAGTGCGTCTAGATGTCCGATGGTAGAAGGGGGCCGGTGGGATGAGATCGTGGAGTTCCTGGACACTCTCCCCGAAGTACAATCTGTATTATTAATCTAGTTGTTTAAGTATTTAGTTGTTACTTGTACAAATTTTAGATCGTTAAATGTAATTCAAATTAAAAAGTTTTTCTATTTAAAATACATATATATAAAATAGTTTCGGAAAGGAATAATAATTTTTCATCTAATTTCTTGAATAACTTCAAAACCATTTTAATTATGAAAAAAAATATTCTAAACCCTCACAATACGCCCCTTCCATTTGATACGTCACACGGTACAGTTGATGATACTTTTTTTAAGTTTTCTAGTTTTCCCCCCAAAGAGTGACCTCATTTTCTAAATTTATTTATTTTTGTTACACATCCGTGTTTGGGTCACAGAAGATTATATTTCGGAAAAAAACGGCTGTGACAGACGGACAGACAGACAACCGAGGGAACTCTAAAAAGGAAAAAAAATAAAGTGTTAGGCACAAGCTTGAAATACGGGTTATTAAAGTACTTCCGTTGCGTTAATTTTCCCCTTTTAGTTTTATCTTTTGTACTGACTTGTACACGCTTATATTTTCGCATTTAAATCAGACTATAATGGTATATTACCATCAGCGATACATAATTCCAACTCTTGAATAATAATGTAAGTGCCATTACAATGGTATGCTATAATAAATCACAGGCATAATTTTTCCATTGCATTGCTTAGTTTTTACATTATTCTCTTGGTAGCGTTTTTAAATTTAAATGTAGTAGTTGGAAAATGGCTTTTATCGGAGGGTTCCCTCGCGTGAAAGTGATAACCATCCTTTGGGAACGTATTAATTAAAGCATTGCCTAGCGTTTCCGTGTAATTGATTAATAAACACACTAAAGGCGTCTTGCGCAAAAATAAGCAAAGTCGACGATGGAGCGAGCTTACCCAGAATAAGCCTGTTCACTCTAATTTTGAAGAGATTAGGGTTGTATGCGTTCGGAAACACAGACGCAGGCAGAGAGTTCCACTCCTTTGCTGTGCGCATTATGAAAGACGTTCGGAAACGTTAAGTGCGAATTGGTGGAATAGTAACAATGTAGGAATGGTAACTTGCAGTGCGTCTAGATGTCCGATGGTAGAAGGGGGCCGGTGGGATGAGGTCGTGGAGTTCCTGGACACTCTCCCCGAACAATCTGTAGAAGACCGACAAGCAGGCAACCTTGCGGCGATGAGCCAAGCTGTGAAGCCTGGCATCCACCAGTTTTACGTCGCCAATAAGCCTTTTAGCTCTGCGTTCCACCGAGTCAAGCGCGGCAAGTTGGTATTTAGCTGAGCAGCAATGCTCCATGCAGGATCGGACTTGTGCTTTGTAAAGGGTTAAAAGCTGTCCAGTTTGGGCTAACTAATTACTTTACGATTACTCCCGACGCCCCGGTCGTCAGTCCAATGCTAAGCGGAGCAGTGCAAGTTGGCCTTTTTTTTAAGGATGGGAAATCATCAAATGATTTCTTCCGCTCTGGGTGGGGCGGTGGCTAAAACCCACCCGTGTTCCTTCTAAGGCCTCTGCATTTCAAGGCCGCGGTGACTCTTTCGAACAAATTCCGCAACCCTGGCAGAGTGCAAATTGGCCTAACATATTAATATCAAAACGAAGTAGGAAGTAAGAATTTACTTTAACCTTTGTATTTAAAAGGGTGAAAAGAACATACGAACATTTCCTGCGTACGCTTTTAAACTCGATACAAACAAAATAATTAACCACGTCAATTTCACAAATATAAATAAATATCCTTCAACAATAATAACAGAAACAGGCACAGTCAAACTCGTCCAGCGGAGGTCCCGTACCTTGCTAGGAACAATATTCATAAAGTTACTCTTAAGTTTTTTCGACTCGCAAATCTAATTGTATTATTAATTGGTTTTCCAATCGAAAGCGTCGATAGTCCTTGAAGAAAAAAAAATGGTTGTCTGTAAAGTCGGTTTACGGACGATAGTTTAACGTGACAACGTCATTACAAAACATTGACGAAATGATCTGTACTCGATCGTAACGTTACCATGAGCGTAACGTTACAAAAAGTCATCCTTTTTCGTGCGTGCAGCCGGTGTTCATCGATTTATTAGACGTTATCACGTCAAAAATACACAATGGGTTCTTTGACATCTTAATACGGAACCCTAAAAACGAATAAAAACGCTGACTAAAAAAGTATCGCAATATTGCTCATTGAAATGAAAACTTGACCACAAGCGATTCCGATATAATATAAACCTTATTGATATTTCGTTTTGTGATATTGAAACGTTTGCCATTCATTTTCATGTTTTATTCAGGCATAAACCAGCCTCATTTCAACGGAGTTTAAAAATAGATTCCTTTCAAATTTATTTCATCAACTACTTTAAATTCGTGAATTTTCAGTTGTATTCAGCAAGTTTCTGTTTTTGAAGTGAAAACTTCTTTAGGCGCGTTGAGCACTTTTTGGGTTAAAAAAACTCATGGAACTCGCGTCATCGTCACCGAACGCTTTCCATGAGGTATATGTATACTGTGTATATATGTGTACTTTTTGGATGAACAAAAATCATGGAACTCGCGTCATCGTCACCGAACGCTTTAGCTTTCGCTTAGTTTTTACTTCTATCGACATTCCCCAAAGACTGCCACGCATGTTTTTTTTTATCAATGCAGTTTTGTTGCAATACTCCTTTCATCCCGGGAAGAGTAGTCTAAAAATGTTATATTCATAGTGAAAAACCAAAAGGCATTTTAAATTAATTAGGATTTGAATTAAATTCGGAAAAACCTTTTCATGTCATTCATCCTAATTTAATCATATTAAATGCGCTGCACCGATTTTGATGAATTCTGGTACAGAGATAGATGGGACCCTGAAGCCAGTTATTGGGTACTTTTTTCAAAAATAAAACTTGAATGTGAGCGAAGTTGCGGGTAAAGCTTAGTTACTATATCTTTGACTCATCTTTACTTCCATTTGAATGTTTGTTACTCAATCACGTCACAACGGCTGAACGGATATTTATGAAATTTGACACAGAGGTAGATTATAGTCTGGAACAACACATAGGATAATTTTCATCCCAAGAATATGCTCTCTTGGGATAATTATCGACATTCACTAGCTCACGGAGTTAGTTATTGCTAATACAAACAAAGAATTTTAACTACCCCATTAACATGTTAACAAGAAAGCAGACACCACGTGTAGAAATAAAATAACAAAATCAATAAATACCTCCTTCAATTGCATGATGCAATCGTAAATAACTATTTCATCAATACTTCGATTGACGCCTGAACATTGGGGTTAATACATTATGATTCCTGTCAATAACCTAAGTACCTAATATACTGTACGGGTTATATTCGAGAGACACTGCTTTGCAATCGAGAACGAGCTGATATGTCAAAGTGGTATAGTCGTGCCTTGAAACAATATGGAGAATTTTGTGATCAAATAACTAATTTCTGCGGACTTGGGTAAGGAAATTGTACGTATGATATTTTTGATCGGTTTTTGGTGTAACATTGGATGTTTATCCGGTTATTCTGCTACACTGTTTGGTGATTCTCCGGAACAATACCCGGTTTTTATCTCAAGGTCGAGTGGTTGCCCAGATAGAAGAGTGTTTTTTTTAAGCTGTCCAGAATAACACTGACCTCTTGTTTCTGGGTGCTAATGCAATTTGACCTAATGTCAAATGACATGTCAACCCACGTGATTTGTTGCTAGTTGTTCAACAACTTGAGATTTTTCAGTTGAACAAAGTTTGTTCTATAAGTTGTTTGTTGCGTAAGACTGATAAGACGACTTCAGAAACTGGGAGGACCTTTTGATTACTGAAAACATAAATTAATTGTAATGTGTTTTTTTCTGTGTCATTCTTAACTACGTTACCAATAGCTATTTAATCTTTAGAATGTTAAACTGTACATTGACATTTTGTTTTTTTAAATTGGTGATTTCAAATTTTATCCTTTTAGTAGACATTGTTCATGAATGCGTTAATATTCCTAATCTATTTAAATCCCTGTTGTTGTTAATAAGATTAACTAAAATTTTCTTCAACTCTCTGCCACATGTGATTCTCTTTGCCTAACCTTAACATAGTATTTAAATTGCCGTATAAAAAGATTATCTAAATGTTAGATTATAAACGCTTGTACAATGTACAGCCTTGTCCTACCTTTCTCTTTGTATATTTGTTTTGTTTTCGTCTTACAGAATCGAGCTTGCTTACAATGGATCTAGAGAAGACTTGGACCCCTATATTCCGTCGCAACACAGACCGATTGCTTCAAATACATCGTAAGTATTATTAATTTTACTTTCAATCTTTGGAGCTCGTGGCTCAAGAACAACAGCCGCACGGGTCGATTAAGGTTAAGCAACGCTTGCCAAAGTTGGTCACCATAACCATCTTTACATACCGAGTTTCCCGCGTGCGTCGGATAGCACGTTAAGCTGTTGGTCCCGGCTGTCATTTGTAGATCTTTGGCAGTCGTTACCGATTGTCAGAAGTCAGTAAATCTGCCTCCAGTCTTGCGAAGAACTACCGTGTTTCCCAGTTAATGGGTTGTGGAGGTCTGGTAGGCATCCGCTCCACGTAAAATACTGGTATTCAGCTGAATCTGGTTTGACTGGAAGCCGCCCCCAATATAGTTGGGAAAAGGCTAGGCAGATGATGACTTTGAAAGTCTTTCAGTTTTACATTCTTAAGGTAAACTCAATCACTATTGTTTAATAGTAAAATATTGTTATTCTAGGTGCATTGTCCTCATTTAATATAATTAATTAATGTTGACCAAATGGTGTCAAACTTATTGACTAAGCTTGGTTTTTAAGACTTTGTCTTTGATTAGGTAATATTGCTAAGCGAATTATTTTATTAACCTCGACATACTCAGAAAAAAGATATTTTTATAGCACACGGCTGTCAGTTCAGTTATTAAGAGACGAGAGTTAATGAGAGACAATAAACTGGAGACTCGTATATGTCACCGGAAAATGGCAAACTCCGTAAGAATATAAAATATCTTGAAAAATTGTAAACTCTCGATAAATTGACAACTGAACGTTTGGAATACTTTTCCGCGCATCAAAATTTGATAGTTTATAATCTCTCAAAGTTATTCCGAGAAATTGTGGACTGACATAAAATGGCGACCAATCAGAGTACAAGTCTTCAATTTATCCGTCTTCGTGTGATAGTAAACCTGGAAACAAGGCTCTCATTATATGTATTGAGAGAAAACAAAGACCAATGAGGGCCAGGTTTCCAATTTAACTATCACACCAAAACAGATAAATTGTAGTATGGGGCTGATTGGTCGCCAGTTTATGTCAGTCCATAATTTCTCGGAAGGCACGGAGATATTAAATATAGAATAAAAGATTTTGATTCGTTTAATTGCAGAACAAATGTTCATTTGACAATTTATCGAGAATTTACAATCTGTCAAGATATTTTGTAATCTAACGTAGTTTGCAATTATCCGGTGACATGTACACCTTCATTTTGGAGTTCTAAATGTTTTGTCAAAAGTCTCATAAAATCTCTTGTCTGCGTCGTAAGTTATTGAAGGTCAAAGGTCACAAAAAACGATTTTACCCGATTATTTCGGTTCCCATAGCTCCAATGATTTTGCCATCAAAATTTACTTCACTTTTTATGAAAATTGTAGAGCATAAAATTTGTATCAATTTAGTATCGCAAACGTAGGTATGGTACTTTGCTTCAACTGATATCATCGAATCCTTTTGTTCTCCTGCTCTTTTGATGGTATTCAAGAAAGTACGCAGCAAGGCCAAACCTTCAATAACTCACGAGATTGTATGAGACTTTTAACGCAACACTTAGAACTCTAACATTAAGCTGTATTTGAGTCCCTAAGCCCTAATTTGACTGAACAATTATGGGCTTTTTCAATACTTGAATTTACAATACGAGATAAATTGAATCCATAGCCATCCATTCAAGTATCGACTTTAGTATTGTGTATTTAAGGTAATTTTTAAGTGACCATTTTTGTGTTTAAAACATTGGGATTCAATAGATTTTGAACTTTGTCTTGTATTTCATAGAGTTTGTTGTTCCAAAATTTTATATTTATCTCGAATACAGAATTTAAATATTGGCAAAGTTGGTAGCTAGAATAACAATTTAGCTAGATAGCGTCAAACTTAGTATGAGTTGGTATTTTGCCGCCTTTATTGGGAAAACATAGCAAACACGAACACCTCCATAGCTCAACATCTTGGGAAAAACAAGGCCGTTGCCCTAACCGCCGCTACAGGATAAGGCACCCCGGGCGTCGGGAGTCGCAGGGCGATCCCCGGCCACCATATGCGCGGGCCTGCGGACGGCGAGTATTGGGTGGCTTGGACAGCAAGCCACCCAATACTCGCCGTCCGATCACCACCAGGCCCGGGTCGATGGCGCGTTTTGTTCCACGCCTCAAAGAGATGTCAGCATAGGAGACGGGGCCCGCTAGGACCAGAGCCTGCCAGGGTTGCAGAATTTGTTCGAAAGAGTCACTGCGACACTGGAACGCAGAGGCCTTTAGAAGTAACACGGATGGGTTTTAGTCAGTAAGAGTCTGACACGCCCTTCCGCTCCACCCAGGGCGGAAGAAGTCATTTGATGATTACACATCCTTAAAAAAAAAAACAAAGCCAAACATCTCGAAATGTTGAAAATTATATGTGATGTTAGAATTGGAATTCAGTTTCTGAGAAAAGTTACTTTCAAAGAAGAGCGATACATTTTTCCTCCGTTTATATTTTATCCAGTAGGCCAATTAACAGTTAATCAAGGCTGTGAACTCATCTGAAAAACGCTTTGACGCACCGTTTTTTCAGTTCACGAGACAATCTTGATGGCCCAAAATGTATATCCGGTTTAATTAAGGAAACGACCCGGGGTTGCGGCAGTAAGATATTATACACCACGAAGAGTAGATTCAGAAAAACAACTTGTAGTTTTAGCCTTTCTAAACAGTGCAACTACACATAACAGAATGCCTATAAACAGTCTCTACTTTGTTTAAAGTCAATTAAAAACGTTTTGCACGTTTCAAAATAGTTCAAACACTGATCGAATAGTTGTCCAGGCACTTTTGCCTCGCTTTAATAAAAACACTTATCCCCGTTTTTCTAAATGATATCTGAAGCTAAGAGCTTGTCCAAGTCAACTTAAAGTTCACAACTTTTCATTCGTAACTCAGAAATCGGGGGTTAACCTTTTGAGGTTGTCATAATTCTGTAAAAGACGTTAGATAGGAAATTATAGATAAAAACAACTCCCAAGAAATCCTCATACACTTACTCTAGCCAACATTCGTATTTTAGAATTGGTATATTCTTCATCCCCTGCGGTCCAACTTAATATAACACTAGCGGACGTCACGCGGTTTCTCTCGCGTAGTTCCCGTGCCCGTGGGAGTACGGGGATAAAATATAGTCTATGTTACTCGCTGATAATGTAGCTATCCATTGCTGAAAGAATTTTTCAAATCGGTCCAGTAGTTTTTAAGTTTATTCGTTAAACACAAAAATACAAATCTTTCCTCTTTATAATATTAGTATAAATATCTAAATTTACTGAACTATTAGGATCTTGGCTATCTGAAATATGGAACTCTCGCAAGATTTTTTATTGGTACTGTACAATTTTTAGGAGACGTCATTTTAAAATGGGAGACAGTTAGTCACATCGGTGTGCCCCCGACGCCAAACCACAAATTCGACGTTTTTTTTTTCGGTCAAAAGGTTAAAGTGGTGGTACAATAAAGCCAACTCTCCCCTCAATTTACGCACAGGAAGAATGTCTAAAGATTAATATCGAAGCACACAGCAGCAAACTTATTTCATCCTATCTTGTGTTAATATAAACTTGTCTTTATACGGAAATTCCCCAAAATAAAAGTTTTTTTTATTATTCGACCTTTTTCCGAAGCCAAGAGAAAATGTTCTTGTGTTGGTAGTAGTTTCTACCGCTCGTTCGCTGAAGAATAATATTGTAACAAGTGCACTAGACGATGGGTGGTCTTACGGCTACAAGCCATCTCGACTATCTCGATGTGTTTTATTATTTTTAAATGTTTTTACCAGTCAAACTTTAGTTTGACAAGTTTGACTGGTAGAAAATGCCTTGTTGCATTAAGTCCAAAGGCCGCACACCAGGCTGGAATGGCAGAAGATTTTATGTATTTATTTTATTTTTTTGGAAAATTAGAACTAGGCGATATAAGAGCTAATATCATGATGATGGCCAGTTTTTTGCCACCAGTCAGCGCACACTAGCCACTTAGCATACCAGTATATTCTTGATCGAGANACATCCTTAAAAAAAAAAACAAAGCCAAACATCTCGAAATGTTGAAAATTATATGTGATGTTAGAATTGGAATTCAGTTTCTGAGAAAAGTTACTTTCAAAGAAGAGCGATACATTTTTCCTCCGTTTATATTTTATCCAGTAGGCCAATTAACAGTTAATCAAGGCTGTGAACTCATCTGAAAAACGCTTTGACGCACCGTTTTTTCAGTTCACGAGACAATCTTGATGGCCCAAAATGTATATCCGGTTTAATTAAGGAAACGACCCGGGGTTGCGGCAGTAAGATATTATACACCACGAAGAGTAGATTCAGAAAAACAACTTGTAGTTTTAGCCTTTCTAAACAGTGCAACTACACATAACAGAATGCCTATAAACAGTCTCTACTTTGTTTAAAGTCAATTAAAAACGTTTTGCACGTTTCAAAATAGTTCAAACACTGATCGAATAGTTGTCCAGGCACTTTTGCCTCGCTTTAATAAAAACACTTATCCCCGTTTTTCTAAATGATATCTGAAGCTAAGAGCTTGTCCAAGTCAACTTAAAGTTCACAACTTTTCATTCGTAACTCAGAAATCGGGGGTTAACCTTTTGAGGTTGTCATAATTCTGTAAAAGACGTTAGATAGGAAATTATAGATAAAAACAACTCCCAAGAAATCCTCATACACTTACTCTAGCCAACATTCGTATTTTAGAATTGGTATATTCTTCATCCCCTGCGGTCCAACTTAATATAACACTAGCGGACGTCACGCGGTTTCTCTCGCGTAGTTCCCGTGCCCGTGGGAGTACGGGGATAAAATATAGTCTATGTTACTCGCTGATAATGTAGCTATCCATTGCTGAAAGAATTTTTCAAATCGGTCCAGTAGTTTTTAAGTTTATTCGTTAAACACAAAAATACAAATCTTTCCTCTTTATAATATTAGTATAAATATCTAAATTTACTGAACTATTAGGATCTTGGCTATCTGAAATATGGAACTCTCGCAAGATTTTTTATTGGTACTGTACAATTTTTAGGAGACGTCATTTTAAAATGGGAGACAGTTAGTCACATCGGTGTGCCCCCGACGCCAAACCACAAATTCGACGTTTTTTTTTTCGGTCAAAAGGTTAAAGTGGTGGTACAATAAAGCCAACTCTCCCCTCAATTTACGCACAGGAAGAATGTCTAAAGATTAATATCGAAGCACACAGCAGCAAACTTATTTCATCCTATCTTGTGTTAATATAAACTTGTCTTTATACGGAAATTCCCCAAAATAAAAGTTTTTTTTATTATTCGACCTTTTTCCGAAGCCAAGAGAAAATGTTCTTGTGTTGGTAGTAGTTTCTACCGCTCGTTCGCTGAAGAATAATATTGTAACAAGTGCACTAGACGATGGGTGGTCTTACGGCTACAAGCCATCTCGACTATCTCGATGTGTTTTATTATTTTTAAATGTTTTTACCAGTCAAACTTTAGTTTGACAAGTTTGACTGGTAGAAAATGCCTTGTTGCATTAAGTCCAAAGGCCGCACACCAGGCTGGAATGGCAGAAGATTTTATGTATTTATTTTATTTTTTTGGAAAATTAGAACTAGGCGATATAAGAGCTAATATCATGATGATGGCCAGTTTTTTGCCACCAGTCAGCGCACACTAGCCACTTAGCATACCAGTATATTCTTGATCGAGACCTACCAAGACATCCCTTAGCGCGCTCTCCAATTTCGTGTCAAAAAACCCTTTAGATGCCACGGAATCAATTTTTACCATTGGCATTTATGTCGTATTCCTACTTGGTAAGTTTCAATGTCCTTTTGTAAAAATTTAAATCCTCTACCATTCCATCCCGGTGTGCGTAGGCCCTAACTGTAGAGAAATAAATACTCCCTTGTACTTAAACAAATAAATGGATTTGACTGAGAAGAAGCAAAGATGCCCGATAAAAACAATTTAAAAAAAAATGAAACATCGAAAAATCATTTTCCGATTAACGGCCCGTTTCACCTCTAACCAACTGTCAAATTAGCTACCAACAGTAGCTGAAACGTAATTTTTGCCTTTGTAACATGACAACTTTAATGACGGAATTAATGAGAACACGATTTGACAGTTACTGTCAAATCGTTGTCATTCATTCTTATTTCGGGTTCGGTACTATTCGTAAGTCCGTAGGTGATACGGACTAGAATACGGCCGCAACTAAGCCCGACACTATGGACTTCGGGTTTAGAGAGTAGTCCCCCAGATTCAAGCATCTTTAGTATTAGTTTAATGGTATGAAATCAAATCTAACGCATTAATAAAATAAATTACAAAACTAGAATTCCAATAGGTAGTATTCAAAAGTTTCACTTTTTATCACATGTTAATTAACCCACGGAAACTAACAGTTAAGTGAAAAATAGACCTAGATTATATTACATTTATAAATCAAGACTTCCTTTCGTAATCAAAGTTTCACTTTTTGACAAATCTTACATCAAACATAGAAACTGTTACACATTTAATTATACAAACAAACACTTTACATAACATTCTATAAATCCCACGGTCTAGATTCTGTTATCAGCGTAAAATCGCCAAATGTCACAAGTCATTAACATTTGGAGCCGCTTTCCTAATGAAACAATAGTTCTGTGAACCCTGTTATCTTGTAAAACCGGTTTTTTCCGAAGATTATATATTCTGCTAAGTAAGATGACTCATTTCTGTGTGACATAATATGCTAATTTCTTTGATCAAAGTTAGCTTATATACGTACGATTAATTGCCGGTCTCAATAACGTATCAACCTTTAACCAACTGTCAAATTAGCTACCAACAGTAGCTGAAACGTCATGTTGCAAAGGCAAAGATGACGTTTTAGCTACTGTTGATAGCTAATTTGACAGTTGGTTAAAGGTATTGAGACCGGAGTTGGTGACTGATACACACTTAACTCTCTATAAAAAAAACTACTGAACTGATTTTTTTTTTAAATTTAATATGGGTTTGCTCTTGACTCTAGTCTAGGTCATAGATGACAGAGACAAAGTCGACGATGGAGCGAGCTTACCCAGAAGAAGCCTGTTCACTCTAATTTTGAAGAGATTAGGGTTGTATGCGTTCGGAAACACAGACGCAGGCAGAGAGTTCCACTCCTTTGCTGTGCGCATTATAAAAGACGTTTGGAAACGTTTAGTGCGAATTGGTGGAATAGCAATTCTATTTTAATGAAACTCGCACTTTACTTATTAATTTTTGCAATCCGACTTATAGTTTTTAGCCAAATAAACAAAATTTCTTTCTTCACCTTCTATATAACTTCTGGGTTTATTAAGATACGATCCTCATCACAATTTTCTCTAATTTCCAGGAGTTTCGGCGCGCTAGCTCATCTTCTAAAGGCATCGCTGGGCTCTGGAGTACTGGCGATGCCCCTCGCCTTCAGCTCTGCAGGTCTGGTGATAGGCAGCCTCGGAACACTACTCATTGGCTTCGTCTGCTGTCATACCATACATGTGCTGGTACGTCAACATTTTAATACACTTCCATTAACATAAAATAATAATAATAATATCTTCGGACAACTCACACACGGTCATCCGATCCCAAACTAGGCAGAGCCTGTGCTATGGCAACCAGACAACTGATAAACATACTTATATATTTCTAAATACATACATATAATAGACAAATTACACCCAGACACAGAACAAATGATCATGCTCATCACACAAAGATTTGTCCTGGGTGGGAATCGAACCCACACGACCTCCGGTTCAGCAGTCAGGGTCACTAACCACTCGACCAACAGGCCAGTCAATAAATCCGCCTTGTCGTTTCTCAACTATATTGGGGTTGGCTTCCAATCAAACCGAGTTCAGCGACTAGACACAGTGAATAGAGAACTGCTTATCTGAGCTCCGCAACACAGTAACTGGGTAACACGACACACCATTTTATTTTATTAATTTTAAGAAAACTTACAGAAAGTAACAATATGTAAAAAATGGCCATTTACAAGTTTTCACTTATATATATATTGTGAATAATTAAAACAATCTCATTAAAACAGCTTAGAACTAACGCAAATACGCTCAAACCATGCTCAAAAATTCTCTGGCTTCAAAGAAGTCATACTCAGAAGTGAGAATTTTATTTATTTATTTATTTAAACTTTATGTACAATAGTGGTACATGGGCGGACTTAATGCATCAAGGCATTCTCTACCAGTCAACCTTTGGGTTATTAAGACTATACTGTGGTAGGTGTACAATAAATAAATATAAGATACAAAATTGAATTTTAACATTTCGGAAAGAATATACAGATAATATATATAATACTAATAAAATTTAACCCACATTCGTAAACATACCTACAGAACGCCACCTGCCAGTCCCACTAACCTCACATCCTGTGCAGTAGATTCGGAGAAAATCGTTTGTGTCAGACGGACAGACTACCGAGTGATCTAAAAAACATCTAATCAGATATTGCTGAAATACCACGCGACTGCGTATAGTGCGTATCTGTCTACAACCATGGAACGAAGTAATTCGATACCCTTGGTTAAGACAGGCTAGAAAACTTTGGTGTTCCCGCGCGCCCCTCTTTGACGTAGCGGGGGGAGTCAAACACCTCACTCCCCCCGCTGACGCGAGGTGGCACCAGCCGGGGATTACGGATATCGCATACGTTCCCACGATCCCCGGCATAGGTGGGAGATGGAACACCGGGGTGGTTTTAGTCAGTAACAGTCAGTTCAGTGACAGACCCCTCCACCCGACCCAGGGTGGAGGACATCCATGAGGATTTCCCCCCGAGATAAAAAAAGCCTACTGCATGTTGTAGCGGTTATTATTCCCGACAAGTCCCAAAGTAAGCTGCATAAAGTAAACTCATAAATTCACACTGACATCTGTCCGCATGGGGAAAAGCGCATGATAATCTGCAGATTTCATCCGACACTTTATGAGTGTGTTTTTGAGGGATCCGAATGAATCTGTTTTTTACATGTTTGTCATGTTACTTCAAAATTATATTCACATCACTTTTTATAGGCTTTCCTGTATCTATAAGTAATCTTCATATTTTTTATTTTTTTTGGCTCGGTACTTTCGGTGATAAAAGGGGAATTTTTCATCTCGTTTCTTAAATAACTTCAAAACACCCTCAAAATATGACCTTTCTTATGATATGTCACACGATACTGTTTTGAAAAACTATTTTTTCAATTTTCTATTTTAACCCCATTCTCAAAATTTATTTATTTACATAACGCGTCCGCATTTGGGTCATAAATGTTCCTATGTGTACTAAATACTAATATGTACCAAAACAGACTGCAACTGCAATAGAATCGGTCTAGTAGGTTTAGAGACAATAGGCCGCAGCAGACGAACATACAGCCAGACAACCGAGTGATACTATAAGGGTTCCGTTTTTACGCACGTTCGGAACCCTAATGACCGGATTTGTGGGAGACATTTTTTAAATAATTTTATATCAGTGTCAGCCAGTTGGTAACCCTATATTTCACACTCATGGCCCGGGTGACCTTCAGTAACCTTTGTCTATATTTGCATAAACGTATGTCGAACAAATAGGTTTACTTTGAAGAGTTTTTAGTTCAATACTAGCCGTAGTAAGTTTGGCAATCAGCTTGAGTTTAGTTACGTAGTTTATTTGGTGGTAACAATGATTTATTTCAGCTTGAGTTCAGTCACAAAACATGTACAGTCGCATTCATAAGTTTCAATTCAGTCCTATCGATGTTTAGTTTTAGCTTGGCGATATTTCCCTTTTTCCCTAATAAATATCATTTGGTAACTATGTAACGTTTTTCATCAGTTTCTTTTTAAATACAATACATGCCGTTTCAGGATAGATTAATGTTTTGATTTCCATCTTTAAAATAAATGTCAGGAGATTCTGGACAAAGTGCCGTATTATTAGCGAATGCGATCGCCGAAATGCCAAAATATAAGGGATGATGACTTGATATTTTGACAGTATTTGCCATTCCCATACATTCTTGACGTTTTAACAATAAAATTGTCTTCGCCAAGCTACCTTTGACAGAATGACATTCGTAAGAGATTGACATTTATTTGACCCGGGAACACTTAAATTTATTTGTTGCTAGCAGGGACCAAATATCAGGAAGAAAATGAAACTGTGTTAATCTAAAAATAAACTTATAGCGTAACTATTCTTTGTAATCAAATGTAAAGAGTCATAGAAGACACATCAATGATATTTTTGAGGGGGAAATATTGAAATTTTAATCCTTTCGCAGACCTTTTTAGCCTTTGCAGACCACAGGTTGGGAACCACTTATCAAGAGCCTTAGAGGCTCTAAACAAGTGACATGCTATCTTTAGTTACTGCATATCTTATTGTAAAGTAAAACTACAAGTCCCTTTAAAGCAAACACTAGATAAATTATAGAGGTATGCGGAACAGAGAGTAGCAGAGAAAGTGATGATGACGTCACGCTGATGTAGTTGCACGAAGGCTGCGCTGACATTCAATGTCGACGGTCACCAATAGAGAGGTATGTGGAACAGAGAGTAAAATTCCGCTCACCTCCACTGAAATGGAAGGATCCTCCCACCAGACGGTTGTTGTGTCTGGTAGGCAACTGCCTGATAGTTAATATTCGGACTGTTGCATATGTTCAAATCGCACGAAGAACTTTGCTTGCGCGATGCAGGATTTCATTGGTAGTTCGTTGTTGACAGGATAGATGGCGTTGCGGTTCATTCTGTTGCCGTACAAATTTCGTTTCTTAGTTTTTCATGTGATGGCATTGATGCCGCTACAAGATAACTATTTTCTTAACTTATCCATTCAAAACTTTCAGCCGAAATTGCACAAACAACTCAAATCTAATGTAAAGTTATTTCACTGTATTGTTTCATTTGAAAGGGGTCTTTCATTGCACACAGAAGCATTATCTTAGTACAACACAATCTCATCAAACTAAACCACAAACGTAAACGCGGTATTACGCGTTTACGTTCGACAAAACCATTAGATTACGTAAGTTTAACCAACTTTGTGATTTTCATTATCCATGGTGTTTTGGGTAATTGAATCCCATGACACTTTCTAAATACTACCGTGATATTTGGCTTGGAGTAGGCAAAAGTTACGACATCTTCAATTTAATTATGTAACTCAAAATGCCCCTTTCCATGTTCCTTTACGTATTTATGGTGTACTGCCCTACTGACGGATCATTTTATGATGAACTTGCTTTAGTTACCGGCTTCGCTCGCGTTAAAGTAGTCCATAACCGTCTTCAAGGTACCATCTAGAACTGTACCAAAATTCGTTCTTAAAGTTCCTGCAGCAGTGCGGACGGGCGCGATGCGACAATGAAACGATGATTTGTTCTGATAGAAATAGTTCTAAATTTATTTTAAAATTGATAAAAATCTGTGTAAAGCGATGTCGCATTGTTGTCGCATAGTCACGCTGCACCGATGCTTCAAATCCACAGTGTACTACAGTGCGGAATTTGGTCGAAAGAGTCACCGTGGCCCTAGAACGCAAAGGGCATTTAGAGGAACCCGGTTAGGATTTAGTCAGTAAGAGTGTGACACTCCCTTCTGCTTCGCCCAGAGCGGAAGGAGTCATTTGATGATGACCCATGCTTAAAAAAAAAATAAGTTGTACGGCAACAAATTAAACGCATAACCTGAAGAGTGGCCATTGCACTCATCATTATTATTTTCTCGCAACGGGTTGGTCTCATAGTATAAGTTGTTCATAATGATGAGTATAATGCTATCACTAAATATTACAAAACATAGTCTTCCGCCGCCTCTGCTGTCTGTCTGACTGTCTGTTCGTGATAAACTCAAAAACTACTGCACCAATTTTCATGCGATTTTTAACCAATGGATAGTGTTATTCATGAGGGGACGAATTATACACCTATACCAGGTGTATAATTCGTCCCAAAATTCCTACGGGAACGGGACAAGTGGGATATGCGCGTACGAAGAAAATCTCATATAAGTGAACTGTATCATGTTCTTATGAGAAATAAAGATTCTTTAAACCTAAGACGCGGGCAAAATCTAGAGATCAATATATGAAAGTCACTGTTCCACTGTACACCACAAAACATCGACACAATAATTGCCCAACTTATGCAAGACCCTAATGATTTACAACACCATGACCCACATAACATTGTTATGGACTCCGTGGTCAACTTCCAAGTAATAGAGAAAGGAGTTGTGCAATAACAAATAGTGTAAATAAACATCAGGGTTTTGTGTGCAATAAGTAGAAGGGTCGACTGTTGACCAATTTAGAAGAGGTATTTAGTAACAACAGAGGTCTGCAAATGCATGATTTAAGTCAATGAGAATTTAAAATTGAATAGTTTATAGTAGCACAGCCATGCATAAATTATAATTGATTGATTGAAAATAGAGAACGTGCGCGGCGTTGACCATGCCATCTCGTGTAGCATAATCGAAACTTTAACGTTAAGAATACTTGACGTTGACGCGTCAGTGCTGCCATCTATAGTTCCTGCACGCTCCGTTCAGTGGAACGTGCACGAAGTAGACTGTCCCATCTGGCGTTGAGATTTCGAAACTTACAAGTAAAATATACTTGACAGTGACACCTCTGTGCTGCCACCTATAGTTCCTGCACGTTTTCTATAGCTAGCCTTGATTAAAAACAACACAGTCAAATCACGCTTAGGACCAGCCGATCGATTCTGTAAACATGTCGAAGTGAAAGCTTGGGTGAAGTGATCACGAGCTGATGATGAGCTGTTAATCCATATGAACAAGATGTCACGTCATCACAAAGTGAGCTGTCATTCCATCTTGTTTATATGGATTGACAGCTCGCCTCGTGATCACTTCACCCAAGCCTTCACTTCGACATGTTTAGGGAATCGGCCGGCTGATGATCCTAACTTAATATCACGATAAGCCAATTCTTCTTATTTGTCAAAATGTAGGGAAAATAGAGATTAGTAGAATTGGCCCTAAGGTCGCAAATTCACTATTAAAGTTAACTAGACCCTATCTGTAGAGATTCGTTCCTTATCTTGTGAAATGATATGAAATAGAAGAATCAAATTAAATCCTCTGGCAAGAGATAAGCGAACAAGACTCTTAATTATATATTATTATGTAAATTCCAAGAGTGTATTTTTATGCTCATAAATTAAATTTTAAATTGTTTGTACTTACAGGTTAAAACATCACAACAGCTGTGCGTAGAACTCAAAAAACCAAGCTTAGGATATGCAGAAACGTGCGACCTTGTCTTCCAACATGGACCTAAACCAGTCAGAAAATTTGCGCCTTTTTCTAGGTGAGTTTTTTGGAGAGAAAATCGAAATGGAAGTATATTTTGACAGTTCTCTAGTAGCCAGTCTGTCTGGCTTCCCTTTCTCTCATACATACGGCAGCGGTAGGCAGGCTTTTCCTCTCTCACTCTCACCCACAGCGCTAGTCGTATTTCGGACAGACGCTTCCCATATCAACTTAGATGAGTTTAAGTTATCACTTCTGTCGGGCGTCCCGAGGCACATTTTTTTTAGTCAAATACCCTATTGCAGTATTCGTAGCAGCAGTGCGCAAAGAGTGTCCAAGTTCGTGTTCCTCATAGATTACACGGACTGAGACCGACCATGCCACGAGCCATGATCATAACACGTAGGGTACACTGGACTGTTAACGTTTTAAAACAAGCAAAATCAGATCGATTTCACTTTTTGCACTGTACGCACAAACGACTAAATATAACCGAACCAACGCAATAGCGGACCAGAGTACCTAAATAAATAGAAACATTTCTCACAAAGGTACTCATATACCACAAATGCGCGTGGGTAAATTGCGGATACGGAAATTGGCATACCCCAAAATCCCTATTAATACTGACTCTTTTTATTTAAAACTTTCGGTTCAGAAGGAAACAATAAGAAGTTAGGTACAAAATACCTGTAGTCCTCCTGACCGATTTCGGTCATGGCGGCCAATCCCAACGGAGACTAGCCATCGGCGCGGGACATATGTATTATAGTGCACAAGTGTGTGCGCAAACACAGGTGCACTCGGGATCTTCCATCGCTCCCATATTCCGATGGGACGGCAATCCGACACGACCAGAAAGAGATCTGGCGCAGGACCAACGGCATAACGTGCTTTCCGAGGCACGGGAATGTCACACCACCAACTTCCAAACTCCGGGCTGTCACTGAGAAATTCCTATGGAAAAGCTCAATGTCAATTTTTGCCCGACCTGGGAATCGAACCCAGGACTCCACGCTCGGCAGTCGGTTATTAATAAAAACACTTTTCGATTTCAGGGAGTTAGCAGACTGGGCGTTAGCACTGACACACATGGGGGCTTGCTGCGTCTACGTTGTTGTCATAGCGGAGTCTTTTAGACAAGTAAGTACAAGCACTTATTGTGAAACTCATCAAAAGCCGTTTTTAAATGGGACAATTTCCTTTACGGTCAATAACTTGAAATCCAGACACAGAAGCAAGGGTCATTCATCCATATAAAAGAACTAGTACCTTCATACTTCCTTGGAGATAAGCCCGCCTTACTTTTCTGTACTGTAACTCCTGAGAACAAGAATCAACACTGGCGACCACCACAACAACGCCGAGTCAATGAAGCTCGACGCGTCCCGGAAAAACGGTTTGACTGTCTTGGTTCCCGCAACGAAATTAATCAGAAAAGATCAGCAGAGGAGTCGTGGTAAAGATAAAAGTTTCTACTCTTCTAAACTATCTCCTGAACTTCTTTTCCAGGTATCAATCGTCTACGGAGGCCCCGACTGGTCAGTGACAGTATTCTGCGGGCTGACACTAATAGTGCTGCTGCCACTAACGCAAATCACGACACTTAAGTACTTGGTACCGTTCTCGGCACTCGCCAACTTCGTCTGGCTGGGATCTATCTGTATCTGCCTGTACTACTGTCTGAGAGAGACACCTGACTTCTCTGATAAGAGTCTTGTGACGTCTATCAGTGGACTGCCTACTTTTATTAGGTGAGTGATTTAATGTTCCTAATATTTAATCTTCTTTTGTTTTTGTTCTCTTTCACTCCATATCGTGAAATTAGGATCCAGGGTTACCGACGTTGCCCGAAGAATCGCCAAACTTAAATGGCAGTGGGCAGGGCACAATGCTCACAGATTACACACATAGTCGATTAGGTTCGAATGGATCTGGAGTGGTGACCGCGTACTGGAATGAGCAGGTTTGGAAGGCATCCCACAAGGTGAATCGATCGATCTGGTCTGGTTGTGGTCCGGTAGATGGGAGACACACAAGAAGTGACACTTGAGAGAGGTCTACTTCAGCAGTAGACGCCTTTCGGCAGAAATGATAGTGACGATGATGAAGTTCAGGATGCGTTAAAAATATTCAATTGTGGTGGTTGCACTAGCTAACTGGGGTCATGATCTACCTAGTTTTTTTCTAACTATGTTGGGATCGTTATCCAGTATAACCGGGTTGCAATTGAACACCAGTATTTACAACTGTTCAATTGCCTATCTGAGGGCCAATTCTACTAACTTCTTAAAATTATTCGAATTGGAACTCTGAACTTCACATTCGTGCTTAATTATTTTTTTCTAAGATTAATAAAGTTAATAATTTCGTAGATACTCCAATTACACAAAACCGAAAATACGAAGTGAACGCTTTAATTTAAATCAAAGTTCTATTAACAAGTACTGAATAGTTGAGTGTTAAAGAGTATTTCTATTCTATTCTAGTAGTTATTTGATGTGTTTGTCAAAGAGTAGATTTCAATGAAGAAAACACTCAAATAAATTGATCTCCAGACCGTAAAACAATTAAATTAAAGAACAACGCCTTTGCCGATCCCAAAATAAACTTCTATTGTTATATAAAAATATAAGTCTTTTAAAAGAACTTCGATAAAACCGAAAAAAACCTGTATTTTGGATATTAATTCTTTTGTTTTCACACATAGCACAATTGAAAAAAAAAAATTTAAATGATTATAATTGTTTTGACTTTTCAATGAGACATAGGTGCCTACACTATTCGAGCAGTCTGCTGAAGTTGGTGCCATTTATTAAATTTCAACCTGTGATTAGATATCACTAACATTACCCTCCTTCTGGGGCAGTTGGGTAAAAAGTACGTTACTTTTATAACTGGAAAAGGCATGGACGAAGACCTTTAAACTATCCGCTTAGTTCTGCCTGAATTTTTTGCTTGAAAGCTCTTCAAAGATCCCTTAGAGATAATGACTTATCATTACACCCATCTGCGCTGCTTATCCATCATAAATATTCATCCTCTGCACGTAGATCTCTTTCATAAGGATTTGTATTATAAAAAGCTAGCGAAGTATGCATATTGTGGAGACATGCTAATAAAGACTGCAAAGGACAAAGACCCAGACAAAATTCCAATCCGAAACGTTTCTAAATAGAATAGAAAATTGAAAATATTATGCTTGTATGGTTGGGACAAGTTGAGAGGATAAATGACAGGCAATAAAAGGTATACAATAACAGGGAGGCGTGAGTGGAAACGCCGGGAGAACCAAACAAGCAGATCTTATTTATGTTTGCACCTTATCTTTCTGAAGAATATCATCAGCTGGTCGATTTTGTAAACATGTCGAAGTGAAGTGATCACGAGGTGAGCTGTCAATCCATATAATCAAGTTGTCACGTGATTACGAAGTGAGCTGTCATTCCATCTTGTTTATATGGATTGACAGCTCACCGCGTGATCACTTCACCCAAACCTTTACTTCGACATGTTCACAGAATCGACCGGCAGTAAGATGTGACGGTGATATGTTGCAGTGTTATATGATTGTTGTGCGTAATTACTGCCTTCTGCCATGTGAAAAAAAAGCGTGACAATTATACACGATGCCATTTCAGTCGTCTTGCAAAGGCGGCCCACTTAAAGTACTCGACATAAACTACGTCTAGGCGCGATTATTTTTTTTTTATTAAAAAAAAGAATTAAATATAAATAATATAAACATTAATAATAATTAAATAATATACATATATATTTATTTTTTTTTTTTTTTTTTTTT
>NDFZ01005250.1:91455-116111 GCA_002192655.3 Mamestra configurata
CTAACCTAACCTGTCCGAGTCGGGGTGCCCCAAGTCCCGAGCTCGCTTCGCTCACTCTTGCGTCCTTAGTCAAACTACTGATTACTACCCAACAAGGTAGCTGGACGGACTTCGGATGCAAGAGCGAGCGAAGCGAGCTCGGAACTTGGGGCACCCCGACTCGGACAGGTTAGGTTCCTCTTCGTGTTAGGTTACTTTAAACCTTGCAAACAGAAATAGGAGCCCTGCGAAGCGGGGCTCCGTCAACTTGCCTTGTTACGTTCGATATTTCGGACATTCGATAATCTGTACTTCGATATTTAGGACATTAGATAATCTGTATTTCGATATTTAGATCTTTCGATGTAACTTTTGTAGATATTTAGATTTTAGATATATTGGACGTAGATCATTTAATCATTCGATATTTTAAACTTTCGATATTTTAATTTCCGATTTTATGGTTATTCGATATTTTCATTTTCGATATTTTGAACATCGATATTTTAAGCGTAGATATTTTAATCTTCGATATTCAAATATGTACCCCGTATTTAGATATCGAGATCTTTCACGTCTGTTAAATTAACACAAAATAACTGTTTACTCTTTTAAATTATATTTCAACTACACTGCGGTTGATGACCCCAAAAAAAACCATCAAATTATTATTTTTTTGTTTATTATGTTTAGATATCTACACCGATTTAATTTGACATACATATTATACAGGTTCAAATTACTTTAGCAAGCGAAACTTCGCATTGATCACTTCATGATATGGCCAACTGAAACTGGCCAGATCGTTTTTAACGTTAAAGTTTGATGATATTGTAATCCCCGTTTGGCCAACTTTTTAGAGACCTTTTATTGTCATATAAATCCTACATCAATGATATAGACAAACGAGGTTTGAAATATCATCAAATGTTGTGATATAACATCTTCAACAATTTAATAATATACAAAGTGTAATTTTAATCACCGTTAATCTCTTAAGGGGTCATTGTACTCATCATTATGAACAACTTTTAGCACGGGCCCAAACCTGAAATCGCGAAAATAAAATCAGCTGTATCTTCAATTTTGACGAGTTATGCGAAAATAAATGTAGGGAACAATTGATTTTTACCATCTCTCTCCAACCTCATACAAGGTTAAGGGTGATTAAAATTATACCTTCTGTATATGTTAAAAAATATAAGCAAAAACAACACAATTGTTCTACTACTTATATATTATTATAATATTGTTACACAATATTTATTTATAATAATCAAATCGTCTCCATAGTTTCCTATGTTCTCACAATCTCCAACGCAACTGGCCTTGAACTCACGCGCTAGGTTGCAGGTGCATGCAATATTATTAGCAGTTGTTTTGATAAGAACGTCTTCAATAAAATCTTTATCAGATCATCATAGAGGTATCTAGAAGTCTTGTATGATGTCCATTGTGGTTTAGACCGAAACAGAACGGATACATTTTCGAGGAATTTAATGACTCCATTAAAAAAAGGGCCGTATTACCATAGCCTAAAGTACAAAATTGTATGAATATCGACATGACGGTGTCATACAATTTTATACTTTAGAATAGATGTTTCGTCAAAATAATATTTAAGTAGGTACCTACGTAGGTACATGATAAAAAAAATACTGCTTTGCTTCTCTCATGATTCTTGCAATATTTTTCAAACGTTCTACTTTCTTTCTCTTCTGAACAAATCTTTTATTATCTTTGTTTCCCATTGTTAAAAAAAAAACTCCAATCCAACTTCCAAAATAAAAACCTAATGGACGCGCCCGCGTGCGACACAGACCCTCTCTCGACGGCGCACAGCGCGGCACTGAGAGACCGGTAGACCGCTATGGTGCTAGACGCTATGCAAGCCGTAATAAAGTTGAATACCGCATGCGCTCTTTGATCGCGTTCGAGCTCGAAACTAAATGTCGTAAGTCTCAATTCTTATTTCGTTTATAACTGAAGTAATAATTGATCTAGAGAAAAAATATCTTGTGACTGGATAGTAAACTATATTTTCTTACTGTTAATATTTATTTTAGACATAAAGGCCAAGCAATCTTGAAAAAAAAAGGAATAATCTTTAAAAAAGACATGATTTTTGAATTAAAAATGAATCGAGTGAAAATGTTACAATTACGTAACTGTCTTGTACATGGAAAGAAAAAGATCCAATAAATCATATACTAAAGTTCCATTTTGATAGTATGTGTGACTGTTTCTGAATATTAATGCAAATTAACATAAAATTTAGGGAGCCTCCTCTTAAGACATGAAGAGATCAGGATGGATTAGTGTGGATATGCATATTAGTGAAACATGCATATTTCTGTATTTTGTAGACATGCAAAGACCTGCCACTCGATGCGAAAATTCCAATCCCAATAGTTACTTCAAAAGGAACATTGCAATGTTTTGTAGGGACGGTAAAGGAATAAGAAATAATGCGACTG
This sequence comes from Mamestra configurata, assembly GCA_002192655.3. Taxonomy (NCBI): domain Eukaryota; kingdom Metazoa; phylum Arthropoda; class Insecta; order Lepidoptera; family Noctuidae; genus Mamestra; species Mamestra configurata. The sequence continues at coordinate 93,912 of NDFZ01005250.1, forward strand.
AGATTTCTTGTTCAATCTGTTCAGTTGTATGTATGTTGTCATGGAAAGGGGTTGCAATGAATTCTAATTTGCACTGACTTTGGTACAGTCGATAACAAAACTCGTCTCATGAAATGATCCTTTTACTATGGCTGGATTTTTCTTAGCACATGGGTAAACAAATACGTTGATAAAAACAAACATTTATTAAATTGTTTCCAATTATACATCTCTCCAACATTATTCTGGTAACGTACTTACGGCTTTTAGTTCGCGAGTCGTCGTGCCCACAGGGTACAGAATAGACACGAAACTAGGACTGCTCGGTCGGAGCACGATCCGAGTTTTGGCTGTCATAGCCACAGCCAGATTACTGTCAAAAATCTACATAAATGAATCTAATAAGTGCTCCCTCTGTTTATCAAAGATTTTATTAAATAGTTTATTTTTGCGGTTTTTTGTTTCTATACGTTTTGAGAAATGTAATAAAATACAACAGTCAAATACCCAATTATAACGGACCGTCAGTTTCTATATGTAAAGTTGACACTTACTGTCACGCTAGATTTGTATATAAACTTATGACAATTCCATCACTAGCTGTGTCCGTCGTGGCGTTTCGATGTTCTATGGTCATACCTGTTATGGCAATAACTTTGACCAGTTATTTACGGGCCAACTTAAGTGCAGCAGTCTGCAACTTTGTGTTAAATGACTTTTCTAGCCGACAGTACACTAGTCTCAAAACTTCTAGACAAAAACTTTAAACTAAGTGCTTATTAGCTAGACTATGCTTTGTAGAAGGTAACAACCTTAGACGGTAATAATCGTTGTCTCCACATAGTAAAATCAAAGTAGATATTAAATATACAGGTACGAACAAATTGTTAATACAACACCTTTCAACTTGGGACCAAATATAGATACAACTATCGGTTCTCACTTTTTTCTTTTTCAAGCAAAAGAGCTGCAAATATTTATTTTCTAGATTTCAGGAAATAACTTTTGTAATAAGGCTTTGAAGGAGCATTCGCAAAAGTATCTCAGTAGCAAACTATCAAAAACACTCTAATTTCCCTACATTTGTCAATTTTTGATATTCATTGTCTCGATGGTAACTATATGAACGTTTTTAAGTACCAGAATAGGGTATTTTACTGAAAAAATCTATTTAGTCCGTCAGATAGATATCCAAAAAATACTGGACACGTATTTTTTCGTTTTTCAAGTAAACAAAAAATAAAGACGATTCAGTGTGTTGAAAACGCGTGACGTCACTACGATGATGGTCCAATTTTTACCAGCGGCATGACATCACGCATATTTTCAACGCACCGTCTTAATTTTTACGTGAAAAAGAAAAAAAAATATGATTCCAAAAAGTTTTGGAAATCTATCTGACGGAATAATTAGACTTTTTGAGTAAAATACCCTATTGGACTTCAGAAGTGTATAAAAAATCAGCCAATACATTGCATATTTCTTATAAAACTCAATTAGTTTTTATTTAAGAACAACGCAAGATTTGTCACGGTTTATCTTTCAGGCAAGGTAACTTATCCTTTCATTTCAGAGTAAAACTTAGAAACAAAAATACCAACAGCTACAAGCCAACCACATTATTCCACAAACACAGCAACTCCATAAAAAAATCCGACAAAAAAAGAAAAGCTAAAAAACTCTCTCATACGTTTCCAAACATCTTTTATAATGCACACAGCAAAGTCGTGGAACTCTACCTGCGTCTGTGTTTCCGAACGCATACAACCCTAATCTCTTTAAAATTAGAGTGAACAGGCTTCTTCTGGCTAAGCTCGCTCCATCGTCGACTTTGTCTCAGTCATTTATGACCTAAACTAGAGTCAAGAGCAAACTCATTTTTATAAAAAAAATATTACTATGTGCATAGTGCGCCGCCATCTTTCAGGCAACATACAATAGTAAGACCTAGGGAACCCACAAAGTACTAAAGCTTACCAGTCTAAACCCGTCTACACCAGGATCCATAGTCTAGACGCTTGCTCGATAATTTAGAAATTGAGTTTACCTCAAACAATGTTTTCAACAGTCTCCGTAGTTGAAGGTGACAATGCAAGCTTCGCAGAATAAACTTTCCATTTATATTTGTTCTTAGAATCTTTGTGTAATCGAGGAAAATACTTAATTGTTGAGTTGACTATTCTCGGAAGCCCTTAAATAGCAACAATATTAAAAATAATCCATACTAATATTATGAATAATATAATAATAATATATATCCTGGGACAACTCACACACGGTCATCCGATCCCAAACTAGGCAGAGCCTGTACTATGGCAACCAGACAACTGATAAACATACTTATATATTTCTAAATACATACATATTATAGACAAATTACACCCAGACACAGAACAAATGATCATGCTCATCACACAAAGATTTGTCCTGGGTGGGAATCGAACCCACGACCTCCGGTTAGGCAGTCAGGGTCACTAACCACTCGACCAACAGGAAAGTAACTGTCTATTTGTTACGCTTTCACGCCTAAACTGCTGAACTGATTTTGATGAACACTGGTAAAAATTAGTAAAACAAAAATGGCTGCCCAAAGTAACTCTTCACGCGGACGAAGTCAGGGGAAAAAGGTAGGTATGTTAAAAAGGAAAAAAAGCTTGGGAAAAAGAGCCTTACAGTAGTCGCAATATGATGTGTATGGTGTGTGCTAATAAAGTCATAACTCATAACTTAAGTACCTATTCATGTCTTAAATTTTATTTGATTTGTTAATTCTATTTACATCTCTCAATAGATAACTATATTAATAGTTTCCCAAGTTACTATACATACTCGTATCATAAAATGCTTCCTCTCTCCTAACCTAGATACTTATCTTGCTGTGCCCGACCAAGTTGTTATTTTACCACCTAGGAATACAAATGCAATAAAAGTATTGAGTATTGTTTAACATCTCAAATCCATAGTAATACGAAACATTAACAATATTATAATTATGATAATTTTATTTTAATACTGGTATTCAGCTGAATCCGGTTTGACTGGAAGCCAACCCCAATATAGTTGGGAAGAGACTAGGCAGATGATGATACTTGTATTTTATTTAAATACAATTTTCATTAAAAATAATTATTCATCGTAACGAAAAATCATTTGAAATAATACCTGATTCATTTTTTCCGAGAGAAATCAGATGACAGCAAATCTACCACCGCGCGCGCTCATTAATCAACTCAAATAGCGCGCGCTTTCCCGGCTTCCTGGTACACACTTCCGTCCCTTTTCTCGAAATCACTCCCACAGATTGCAAGAAAGCGAGAGGAAAGACACATCAAAAAATGAACAGTCGAAAACAAATCGGCCAAAAAATACATGGGCATTTATCATAAAAACTATTTTATTGACAACTTGAAATCTCCAAAATGGGCAATCAATTTTGCATAAAAGTGACATATTGCGTTTATTGCTAAAGTTTCTGGCTTGATTTATATTCGATGAAAACGACGGACACATTTTTCCAAAAAATATGTTTTTAACGGGTTGAATGAGTAAAATGAGTATGTAGGTAAACTCTACGGAACCCTAAAAATGGCTACGGCTAACCCGTAAAGGATAAAGCGGGACCCTATTACTAAGACTCCGCTGTTCGTCCGTCTGTCTGTCTGTCCGTCTGTCACCAGGCTGTATCTCATGAACATCATCTGTGAAAGTTTCACAAGTGCTGTATTTCTGTTGCCGCTAGAACAGCAAATACTAAAAAACAGAATAAAATAAATATTTAAGGGGGCTCCCATACAACTAACGTGATTTTTTGCTCGATTTTGCTCGATATTGATAACGGCAACAGGACGCTTGAAATATTCACAGAACATTTAGTTATATTTTCACTTTAAAATAAATAATTAAATTAAAATAAAACAGATATTTAACGGGGGCTCCCATATACTAAAAGTGTTTTTTTATGCCGTTTTTATAGGGAACCCTCCGTGCGCGAATCCGACTAGCACTTGGTCGGTTTTTCTTATACTTTTTCTAAATTTGATTTTAGTCAGTCCATAATCCTTCCAATAATACCCAGCCCATCACGTTCAAATACAAATACCATAAGACTGCTCTCTTTTAGTCGCAAGGACTTAGATAAAGTAAAACCTCAAATGCAAAATCTCAATGCCTACCAGAAATTCTAACTCAATTATTCGCTACACACAAACTGCAACCGTTTCAACACTGAGCACACTTCTCATTAGGTATGTAGATAGATGCAAAAGCGAGCTCATTCGTTCAATATTGAACAGAATACCGCAGCTCAAAGTCTGCATTCAAGATTTTACCGTAGTTGGAACTGAACTTGCCTTTGCTAAATTTAGAAATCCATTAACGGGTCTTATTACAAAACCAATTTCTTCGTAAGAAGATTAGCTGCTCGTATGTGTATCGTGTTTCAAGTTCTGAATGAATGAACGGAACCCGTACAGAATCACTCGTGTGTCCATCTGTCTGGCTGGCTATCTGGCTCGCTGGCTGCGTGTCTATCCGTCAGTCACAGACAATTTACTCCGAATCTACTGGACCTTACAAACTTCAACTTTAAAAGCTGACAGACTTTAAGTAAAGTTTGTTACATTTTTAACTTCCCATTCGCAATTCAGAAACTGGGTAATAGAATGCTTTTGTTGTGCTAAAACGCAACAAAGTTAGCTCCAACTTCATCATCATCATATTAGCCGAAAGATTTCGGCCTCCCTCAAAGGGGGGACAGGTTTTGCCATAATCGCCACGCTTGGCAGGCGGGTTGGCGATCGCAGTGTAGCTGTTGCAATGCACAGAGTTTTTTTTTTAAACGAAGGAAAATCATCAAATGACTTCTTACGCTCTGGGTGGAGCGGAAGGGCGTTTCAGACTCTTACTGACTAAAACCCATCCGTGTTCCTTCTAAAGCCCTTTGCGTTCCAGGGCCGCGGTGACTCTTTCGAACAAATTCCTCAACCCTGGCAGCACAGAGAATGCTCCTGCCCATTCTCTGGTCAGCTTTAACTTAGTTTACAATTAAGGAGGTCAGAAGAATCAAACAATGGAAGCTTCACGTCCACCAGGCAGGACCCATAGCCCACCTACCTCCTCACAATGTCTAATCTGTCTCTTTTCCTATTTTCAGCACAAGTCTGTTCGCGATGGAAGGTATCGGTGTAGTGATGCCCATTGAGAACGAGATGAAGAAGCCTCAAGACTTCCTGGGCTGTCCAGGAGTGCTCAACGCGGCCATGTCCGCTATAGCCGTCATGTACGGCTTCGTCGGGTTCATTGGCTACCTGAAGTATGGTGATGAAGTTAGGGGGAGCTTGACGCTGAACTTGCCTCAGGAGGAAATGTAAGTATGATCATGTATTTAGATCTAGTTATTCTACAAAGCTAGTGGCACGAGCTAGGTTAGTTTAATAGGTTTTTTTTTAAGGATGGGAAATCATCAAATGACTTCTTCCGCTCTGGGTGGAGCGGAAGGACGTGTCAGACTCTTACTGACTAAAACCCCTCCGTGTTCCTTCTAAAGCGCTTTGCGTTCCAGGGCCGCGATGATTCTTTCGAACAATTCCGCAACCCTGGCAAGAACAAATAGGATGGGGTTCTATGTTTTGAGCTACTAGCACTTCCCACTACTGATTTTACTATCCCGGCTTACTCGTATGTACTTCATGTGGCTGAGAAAGCTAGTATTCAAAGTCAAAGTCAAAACAAAATAAATATGACTAATTAGTTGCATTACCAACTTTACGGATGCGTTTTTATCTTCTACAGTCTAGCTTGAAAAATTAGGTTCGTGTGACCTTTTTTTCCCATTTGATTTTCCAAATGACATCGTATCATCGCATTTTTGCATGCTCAAGTTGTTTGCCAGCTATTATCCATCTATATTTTCATGAATCAACCACCTTCTTATATTCCAGCCTTGCCCAAACCGCGAAGCTCCTAGTAGCATGTGTGATGCTCCTCTCCTTCACCCTGGTGTACTACGTGCCTGTGGACGTGGTGTGGAGGCGGCTGCAGGACAGGATACCAGCCAGGGGTCACCGGTGGGCCCTCGCCGGGGTCCGGTTCGTTGGAACCTTGTTGTTAGGTAAGATTCAGATCCATGACTGTTTTTTATATCATCTCTTAATCCTATCGGTAAAGATATAAAACGCATTTGCTAGAAGATGTCGCTTTGGCCTCGACATTTTTTTGCAATTATGCACTGCCGGCATAGTAATGACGTGCTAATGCCATCCAATTCCGATGATGTAAAAGGGATAGTGCTATTCGTTATGTATAGCTCCGTCTCTCTCTTAGAGTGGAATCATGGTCGTTTTAAGACTTCATAGTATATATCCTGTAATATGATGTGTTACATATTATTATTATGTAACACATCTGTTATATAATAATAATTGCACTGGCAGTAATGTGCCGACGCCTGCAGTAATTGGTATAGCAATGAGTGGGTGATAATTAATGCGAGTTGTATCTGATAAGTATCATAATTAGTTTTCATGTCTCATTACTGGTTCTAGAATATTTTCAGAGCCCAAAAGTGTTAACTACTTTTCTGGGCAACTCAGAGCCGAATTAAATCGTATTTATTTCTGAATTCCTACGATTTAATTTGCTTTTTCTTAACCACAAGCAAACCGCACATACTTTAAGAGAAAATTTGTCTTCAAAGCAGTAAAACGCGTTCACGAAGTAGCGTCCTTTCTACACAATATTTATCTTTGACTAACTTGCGACTCGACGCGAGGTCGCCTGCATTCTAGCGATTCATTGAAGCTTACGACTACTTGGCTTATACATTAGGCGCTGGACGTTGAAACGTTGCTCTAGGACTAATAACAGGCGTTTCAAAGGAAGTTGATTTACGGATCGAATTAGTTGCGTAGTGGAACTAGTGGAAGCCCGCGAAATTCAAATTTTCTTGTGTTTGCAAGTCAGTGTCAGGTTGTTACTTGATCATAATATAATACACGACAATAACAAGTATCTATGTATTTACATAATTAAAAACATAAGATTAATCAATACATCACTGTAACTTATGACGACACGATTGGCGCAGTGGTTGAGCGATTGACTGCTGCGGTGCGTGTCGCGGGTTCGATTCCCGCACGGAACAAATATTTGTATGGCCTACAGATAGTTGTTCCGGCTCTGGCTGTTTGTGTATGTGAATTTGTATGTTTGTAAACGCACCCACGATACAGGAGAAATTCCTAGTGTGGGGCAACGTAAAAAAAAGAGACGTGCGAGGATGCGGAGCGAAGTATGTGAATGGTAAGAACCAATAGGATTGCTGCGCTGAGTGAGGCTAGGTAAATGAAGCGATTCTATTGGTTCTTAACAAACGCATCCCTCGCTACGCATCCTCGCACATGTCTAGTGGAAACACAGCCTAACTCCTTGGTTAATATAGGCGCTACGCCTCTGATCTTTAAAAGGGAAGATAACCTAAACCTGTTGGTCGAGTGGTTATTGATCCTGACTGCTAAACCGGAGGTCGTGGGTTCAATTCCCACCCAGGACAAATCTTTGTGTGATGAGCATGATCATTTGTTCTGTGTCTGGGTGTAATTTGTCTATAATATGTATGTATTTAGAAATATATAAGTATGTTTATCAGTTGTCTGGTTGCCATAGCACAGGCTCTGCCTAGTTTGGGATCGGATGACCGTGTGTGAGTTGTCCCAAGATATTATAATTATATTATATTATTATATTACAGATTAACCGCCTCACGGGTACAACATTACTATCAATAATAGAATTCAAAATCCACATTCGATTGTTTTTTTTTTCTTTTCACAGTTGGTATTGCCAGTGCCGTTCCAAGACTGGAACTCTTCATGGAGCTGGTAGGGGCCATCTGCTTATCCGTCATGGGGCTCCTACTACCAGCCATCACGGAGACAGTTTTCAGGTGGAACAGAGACATAACGCCATGTTGTTTCGTTGTATGGAAGAATGTGGTCATAGGGATTTTCGCTTTAGTTGCTATGTTCTCGGGAGTAACTTACGCTATAATGGCGATTGTAAAAGAACTATAAAGAACACTGTGATGTGTTTTAAAGATGACTTAGGGGTACTGCAGACAGGTACAGTCAACAAAGCTATTTAGTATACAGGTAGTAATATTTAATTTGATTTGTGCATTGTAAGTAATTTTTTGTTTATGATTTTCTTACGAGTGTGGTGTTCAATAATTGTCTACTCAGCACACTCACACATTGTTTAAAAGTATTTGCAAGTTAAGTGCTTGCATTCCAAATAGCTTTGTTGACTGTACATATCGACAATGTGAAAATACAACAACTATACGATTACGTGTTTTCATAAAAAATATCCTAGATTCTAAAACGATTTCTACAAGAAAGTGTCGACTCATTGTTGTCGCATTTTCACGTTGCAACTGTCTGTGGGAACCTTTATCATTTAATGTAAATGTGATGATTATAATTTTATAGTGCTTTGTTGTAAATAATTTAATAAAGTAGTATTGTAAGTACTTTGGCTTTTTCTTGCAGTTTTATTGTCATAAATATTATGTAGATGTGTCCGGTTTCTATGTCTTTTTCTGAGAGCTCAAATTCAGAACTATTCAGAGTCTCAGTAACTCTAAAACCCCTTAATTTACTGAGAATATTTCCATTGATGATTTGTTCATAGCTGGACATAAGCCTTCTCGAAGAGTCGCCACATCGACCAATGGCTGAGCGATGTGGCGACTCTTCGAGCTTCGTGCGTCATCACCACCGGTCCGCCTTGTGGGACGCTGACCAACGCTGCGTCTTACTTTATAATGATGATAATTATAATAATACTAGCTGCCGGCGGCTCCGCCCACGTGAAGTTTTTATCCCAAGGGAAGTTAGTGTTGTTGAAGTAGTAAGTGTTATTCCAGACTAAAATCTACCTTCGTGCCAAATTCCATCAAGATCTGTTCAGCCGTTCTGACGTGATTGAGTAACAAACATCCATCCATCCATCCATTTAAACTTTTGCATTAATAATATTACTAGCTGCCGCCCGCGGCACCGCCCGCGTGAATGTCAAAAATTAGTTGTACAAACTCCCGGGACTCAAACAATCTCTATATCAAATTTCATCTAAATCGGTCCAGCCGTTTGCGCGTGAAGAAGTAACAAACATACACACACTCACCAACTGTCGCCTTTATAATATTAGTGTGAAGTAAGTAGGTATAAGAAGTAGATAACATGTTTTGGTACGCCAAGTTCTACATTAAATATTAAAAAAATCATGGCCTTAATAGTTTCCCTGCCGAAAATGAAGTGCTAATTAATATTACGAAACTACAAACACACACCAACCACAGTCTAATTATTTTGTCTAAAGGACGCCATGCAAAGCGTAGACCTACATCATTTTCCAGGAACATTGTGAACGCGTTTCGAGGACAGTAATTAAGATCTACGCACTCATATTATTTTAGTAACCGTATGTTATGAGCTTATGGCCTATATAGGGCGTTACGTATAGGTGTAGATAACTACGCCTCATCTGCCTAGCCTTTTCCCAACTATACTGGGGTTGGCTTCCAGTCAAACCGGCTTTTTTTTTTTAGATGGGTTTGCTCTTGACTCTAGTCTAAGTCATAGATGACAGAGACCAATTCGGCAATGGAACGAGCTTACCCAGAAGAAGTCTGTTCACTCTAATTTTAAAGAGATTAGGGTTTATGCGTTCGGAAATACAGATGCAGGCAGAGAGTTCCACTCCTTAGCTGTGCGCATTATAAAAGACGTTTGGCTGAATACCAGCATTTTACGTTGAGCGGCTGCCTACCAGACCTCCACAACCCATGAACTGGGTATCCGACTATCCGTGCGGTGTGTGTGTGCCAGGCAAATATACCTGACGCTGGTATTCTGCTGGATCCCGGTAGCGACATACGGACGGGACGGCGAACAGATGCGGAACAGTTAAAATGCCAACAAGTAAATGGTGATTTGGTGTATGAAACTGTTTGGTGAATATGTCCATATTTGTTTTTTTTTTCAATATTTTAGCTCATGATCATTCGCATGGACAGAAGCAGTTTTTAAAATTTGACTGTATATTTCGGTTACAACCTGTATATCCTTTATACCTACATAGTCTTAAATCAATGTTTACATGTTTTCCGTTAATTATAACGTATGATGTTTGTTCTAAACTCTGCCAAGCAAGGAATGCTAGGAAAGTGGGGTGTGTGCGTATGTAATTGATATCTTTGTTAATTAGCTATTAACCCGGTTACAGTATATTTCCGCTTCCAGAATATCATATTCATTGTAGGTCTTAGTAGGTAATTGGATTTCATAAGTATTACTCATAACCGTAATTACACATGAAAAACTAAGAAACGAAATTTTTACGGCAACATGAAGAACCGCAACGCCATCTATCCTGTAAGCGACGAACTATCAAACGAAATCCTGCATCGCGCAAGCAAAGTTCCCAATATCAACTATCGGGCAGTTGCCCACCAGACACAACAACCGTCTGGTCGGAGGACCCTCCCATTTCCACTGGAGGTATGCGGGACTTTATTCTCTGTTCCGCATACCTCTATATACCCACCGGTTGGCTACTTCACGAAATGGTCAATTCTACGATAGTTATGGCCACTATCTACGTATCCATGGATAGAATACTCTTTATTCTGCACACCAGTTACATTATGTGTGTGTGTGTGCCAAAGTGTTTATCGGAATCATAAATCACATCTCAATCTAACCTATAACTAACATTTCTCAAGATTACACACTACCACACTATACCGTCCACGCCCCATAATAACGACCCACGTTCACGTGTGCTGATCTCCGGCCATTTCAATCAAGGTTCTATCAAACCATACGTTGGACACATAGGTATGTATTTCCGTGTGTACCATAGTTCACTGGACCGCAAACTTAATTGTAGTAATATACTGCAATTACTTCGGTATATATTATAGCGACATTTTGTATCGGGGAAAATGTATAGAATATATTTTTGTAGAGGTAAAAATCTTGGTTCCATTGAGATTCATCAAGATCAATCATAACTCGTGGCTATCTTCGAGGTAAAGCAACGCTTGCCGAGGACGATCTATAGATGGGTGACCATCATAATATCTAGTGGTGATAAACCACTTGTTATTTTTTTATTATTATTTGTTTTTTTTTTGTGGTGGTGAGGGTGGAGAAGTTAATGGCGCGCCATAACACCAATTTCAAGTCGTTCGTGGTGTGTGTCCAACTCATGATTTGGAGACTTGATTATATGGAGTGACAGCTCACCTCGTGATCACATCACCTAAGCCTTCACTTCGACATGTTTACAGAATCGACCGGCTGGTTCTGATCGGACGGCGAGCCACCCAACGTTTGGCGTCCCCAGGCCCTTGCCTACGGTGACCGAGAATCGCTCTGCGACTCTCGACGCCCGGGGCGTCTCCTTCTGTTGCGGCGTGAGGTTAGCATCTTTCTCACGCGGTCCGCATCGGCAAACATACCTAGTCTCCAATTCAAAAAACTGTAAATTTGTTAATGTTTACAGAATCGACCGGCGGGCCCGGGTCGATGGCGCGTTGTGTTCCACGCGCACCTCAAAGAGATGTCAGCAAAGGAGACGGGGCTTACTGTTGCCAGTGCTCACCAGAGTTGCGGAATTTGTTCGAAAGAGTCACCACGGCCCCGGAACGTAAAGAGCTTTAGAAGAAACACGGATGGGTTTTAGTCAGTAAGAGTCTGACACTCCCTTCCGCTCCGCCCAGAGTGGATAGAGTGATTTGATGATTTCCCATCCATAAAAAAGGTATGTTTGCCAGTATAATCAGGTACTGGCACATAAGACTTTTCACTTTCGAGTCTGGTATGACAATGGCTCCATTCAAGAACTCATTAGCTGCAATGCACACAATAGTATGCAAATACCTCCACGGCTATACTACCTACCTACATACCTATTTAATTTAAAAACTTGCAAAATCACAGTCAAACACAACTCTCCAATTGATGCCTTCAACAATCTACAACTTTAATGTTTTCTTGTGCTCAATCAGGCTCTTTAAGAGCAAAAACAAGAAACACACGAAACAGGGATCCCTAATTCAATCTCGGAGTATTCACATGATCTAGCAATTACATGTATTTAAAGTCATGATGACCAGCACTTAGCGATACCCTTGAGGAACCGAAACATCCTGCTTGACGTGTGATTAAAAATGATTTGATGACTATCCGATTGGACTCTTAGCATGTGACCGATTTCCGTGAAGCTGAAAATCTGTCTTTATTTTTAAATACAAGTTGCTTCAATGTACCGCTTAGAAATTATAGTTTTGTTACATAGTGCAGGTATATCGCTCAATTGTGCTACGACGATATTTTTTTTTTTAATTGGATGCTTTTCATTCAGGCTCAAATCCACCAAAAACACTGACTAGGTGTTTACAAAACACTTAGGAGACATTCCTTATATGGGTAAATAATATTAATCATAATGACGATATTAAATGCTTTCCATTATTTATTTGCTAGAACTATAAATTAACTATAAAGTTTGTATTTACATTTCACCTGTCTTGTACCAAAATGTGACCTTATTGTGATGTCACAAAATTTTCAATAATAATATTATGGTTTTAATTTAGTCAATTACAGGATTAATGAAAAACTTACCTTAACTACGCTTACTGTAAATATTGATAAGCAGATTCCAAATTAAAATTCTCTACAGAAATATGCAATAAATAATCTGCACAGCGGATGGTTTACATTTTTATTTGTATTTTCCCCGTTTTTTCCCGTTCCCATAGGAATTTCCCGTATAGGCTATAGCATTCCTCATGAATGTGGCTATCATATACAAAAATAATTTTCCAAATCCGACTGGTAGTTCTAGAAATTAGCGCGTTCAAACAAACAAACGAACTCTTCAACTTTATTATCTTCTTTCTACTTATATATAAAATTCTCGTGTCACAATGTTAGTTACCGTACTCCTCCGAAATGGCTTGACCGATTTTTATGAAATTTTATATGCATATTCAGTAGGTCTGAGAATCGGCTACTATCTATTTTTCATACCCCTAAGTAATAAGGGTTGTACACCACTAACATTTTTTTTTTAATTTATTGGACAAAATCTTTTTATTTTTATGTTTTTATAATGTGGCATTAAAAAATACATACAACCCAACAAATTTTCACCTTTCTATCACCAACCCCTATTTTTATAGCGATATTAGGGCTTTAATTATTTTCTACTCTCGGCGGTCGATAATTGATCATTTACCACTCGATCAGTTAGTTATTCTTGACTATTTGTTTGGTAGAACGCGCTAATCCTAGGAAGTCTATTTATTGAGAAAGGCTATAGGCTATATAACATCACGCTACGACCAATAAGAGCCGAGCATTCATGAAAAATGTGGCGCAGACGAAGTTGCGTGAGTCAAGTAGTATAAGTTTAGATTAATTCGCCAGGTAATCCTTTGTTTTCAGTTGGGTTTTACTTTTTACTTATCCTTAATAATTATTCACCATAAATAAACTTAAAAACTAAATGATCTTCATATTTTTTTCATGCCATCCTTTACTGTTATTCTCACAACCCTGTATGTTCAGTAATGAAGTCCCTTATAGGGGGCGCAGCGATATCAGCGAACACGCTGGGTGAGAACTGCTGACCACATCCACGGCCGAAGGAGACGATGCCTATGGCCTGACCGTCTTGGACTGCTGCACCGCCGGAGTCACCCTGTGGAACGGAAGAAGGGGTCAGTTGAAAAAGTAAAATTCAAAATTACTGACGTCACGGTCAATTCTCCAACTGCAAATGTAAGTTTGTAATCACAAAAAAAATGTGATAAATGTTGAAATTACCTATTTTTGGACGTTTACTTTTACTTGTGCTAAGAGACCTTGCTTCTTGCTAAATATCATGATTCAATAGAAAGGTCAACGGGAGGTTAGTTAAGTTTTGATTTATTTGCAAGTATCAAAATATGTCGCATAAATGGCCGTAATTTTAAATGCTTGATTTTTTTAAAGATCCAAGGGTCCGTTTCTTGAAACACGCGTGCCTTAGAAAAAGTCTTGATAGACAGACGGACACCTTATTCTTCATCTAAGGGTTCATGACCGGTTTCTGAGGTACTTTATCGGTCGTTTATATGTCCGTTAACGCTATTTTTCAAAACGGTGGTTGGTTGGTGGTTAACGGACAGATAAACGACTGATAAAGTACCTCAGAAACCAGGCATGAGTCTTTTCCCTTTGAAGTACGTAACCCTAAAAATATGTTATTAGTGATTTCTTGTTCATTGCTATGGAAAGGGTCCTTCCAATATACCAAAGGACACCAATTTATCACAATGCTTGCTTTGTGCTCCGTGGTTGAATTTAAACTTGCTTTTACTCGCGACTTCGTACGAGCATATCCCGTTTCCCGTAGGAATTTTGGGACGAATTATACATCAAAACCTTCCTCATAAATAAACCCATCCATTGGAGAAAACCGCATGAAAATTCGTTCAGTCGTTGTTGAGTTTATCGCGAACAGACAGACAGACGCGGCGAGGGACTTTGTTTTATAATTGATAGTTATTAATTTGTACTCCTTCGGAATTCAAGAGTTTATCAACAGTAAAAAAAAAAGTCGTGTTCAATCGTCAATCTCATCACCATATTAGGTAATAGAAAACCAAAAGGGCAAGAAATAAAAAAAAAATTAACGGAACCCTTCATCGAAAGCTACTTTCCCGGAGGAGAAGGATGCTCATCCTAGTAGCTCCATGCAACAACTAAGCAGGTTTATACCACACGTCGTCCGATTGGTGTCGCTTTAGATCTTGTGCTAGGAACTGACGATCGACTGACCCATTCTACCAATGGTCGGAATCGGTCGACTGGTGTACTCATAACCTCATCCTCTGCCTAGCCTTTTCCCCAACTATATTGGGGTCGGCTTCCAGTCAAACCGGATTCAGCTGAATACCAGTATTTTTCGTGGAGCGGCTGCCTACCAGACCTCCACAATCCATTAACTGGGTAACACGGTACTCCTTGGCAAGATTGGTGTCAGATTTGCTGGTTTCTGACAATCCGTAACGACTGCCAAAGATCTACAAATGACAGCTGGGACCAACGGCTTAGCGTGCTTTCCGAAGCACGGAGGAAACTCGGTATGTTAAGATGGTCACCCATCCACAGACCAACCTTGGGAAGCGTTGCTTAACCTTGATCGACCCGTGCGGCTGACATTCTTTAGCCACGAGCTTCTCCCTTCCTCTAAGTACAGAGGAAGCTGAACGCCTCATAAATATTACAAAACAGAAGTTATCATAAATTCACATACCTGACAAGTCCCTTTCCCCCCGAAGACGAAGTTGCCGGCGCACCACATGTTCCTGGTCAGCACAGTGAAGTAGACGGTCAGGCACTGCCAGTACGGCACCACGGGAATCTCCACGTCCATCAGACGCTCTGGAATGGAGCTGGCTCCTTGCTGAAATGGTGTTTCAACAGATCAGTGACGTCACATGAAGTACTTGGCAGTAGATGTCTATGCCAATTTTTTTAATCACCATTCAAAGAAAAAAATTACTCGACAAAATGTAGGGAACCTACTAATTCAGTTGGTTTTAGCATAAATTGTGGATTTGATTTACAACTAACGCCTGGAAAAATTTGGATGGTGATAAAAAATCACATTGTATATTTATGTTGGCCTTCAGTTAAAACCTCTCGTAAAAAAACAGTTTTTATTTAATAAAATAAATACTTGTCATCTACAAAAAAAGATTAAACCAGGTCTTTCTATAGTAATAATCAACACAAAAAGATTATAAAGAAAAAAAATAACACAATCACAAAAACCGGCCAAATGCGTAACAGGCCACGCACAGTGAAGGGTTCCGTAGTAAACCGTGTCGTAAACCATGACAAAAATAATAGTTAATTTTACTTAAGATTGCATAGTAACAAACGCATTTTTTTAATTTTTTTTATAGATGGGAAATCATCAAATGACTCCTTCCGCTCTGGGCGGAACGGAAAGGAGTGTCAGAGTTCAGACTCTTACTGACTAAAACCCATCCGTGTTTCTTCTAAAGCCCTTTGCGTTCCAGGGCCGCGGTGACTCTTTCGAACAAATTCCGCAACCCTGGCAACGCACTAACGACTGTAACTCGTTAACTTGTAAAGCCTACTTAGCAGTGATAGTTTTCCTTTTAAATTCGTTATGTATGCTACTACCATGAATTTTTCACGTATCCAAAAACAACCGTTTAGCTGGCAAAAGGGGATACTTGACTCTAACAAAACTTAGCACATTGAAGCTTAATATTTCGCAACCTGATTCATGGATTGAAAAATGATTTTCACACACCCTCAATATTTTTAAACGACCTATCCAACACCCCACACCTAAAACTTATGATTTTTCCACTTTGTCGGCGTGATTAATATGTATATCAAATTCCAACTTTCTAGTGCTAAACATCTCTGAGCGGACAGACGGACAGACGGATATTTCGAAACTTTAAGGGTCCTTTATTGACTACGCAACCCTAAAAAGGCAAGTTAGCTAGACGGTACAGGAACACAAATCTCACGTTTTTGATAAACCTGCTTCGGAATAAAATGGAGTCGAAGGCTAGTATTATGTTATCTGTGGTCGCACTGTAGACGTAGGGCAAAACTTTTTAAATAAATTAAATTATTAGAAGCATTTACAAGTAACCGGTTTCCCTGAGTATAGATATACATCTTCAGGCAGTTTCGAAGATATTTTAAAATTATTGAAGTAGTTCCTACAATTTTGTCGGAAATGTCATACAGTTTTAAGACCAGAGAAGTTATTAGTTTTTGGCGAGATTTGCAGAATAAACCTGAAACCGAGCTTGCAAAAACTCAATTATGCTTTTAGGCACAGTTATTAAATCCAGGGTTTCAATAAAGCTTTGACCCTGAAACAGGCAGGCGCGTGTTTGTGCATATTTTATCTTTAAAAGCAAAATATCGGTTATGTAAATTTTCTTTACTATCAGGCGTCAAACAAAACACATGTAGGTAACCAATTTTTATTTTATGCAATAAATAATAAATTTAACATCCTAGCCCTTTTAAACCCAAAAGTTATTCAAGTTTACCTAACTAGACTTGCGCATGGTAGTTCGCGATCGGGAGCGCTCATTTTAGTTCGGAGCTCCTTGGCGAACTAGTTTGCTCTTTTAATTCACCAGCTCCCAAATCAAAGTTTCGAGACGGGAGCTGACTGAGCTAGTTAGCTGAGAGAAAGACAGATCGCTCGCGCTCTTTGCAGTTTGCTGCTGAGCGCGTTCCTTTTTTTGTAAAGTAGCTTTTTTGCCGTTATTTTTTACTTTACGTACGTTGTACTCGTATTATTTTAATTGATTTATTAGCTCAATACAGAAAATTGCTTATAAAATATACTAAATGACGTATTTACTCTAAATTTGTAAATTATTATATTGCATAATAGTATATTGCATAGCATTGAAAAATGAAAGCAAATCAGTGAGTATTTAAGTGAGCGGCGACGCAACTAGGTAGGGCAACTCTGCGCTCGCGCTCATTCTTGCTATACTATAAGGTCGGTAATTTCGAAGGAACTAACAAACTGAAGAGTGGTGGATCTGGGACCTAGTTCGCGTAGTTCGCCTGTGGGAGCGCTCTAACGACCTAGTTCGTTCGCGAACTACACAAGACTATACTTATCTGCCTAGCCTTTTCAGAACTATGTTGGAATCGTCTCCCAATCCAACCGAATGCATCTGACCATAACTAATTTACAGGGAGCGACCGCCAATCTGATCTCCACTTCCCAGTAACTGGGTAACACTGTACCCAAGACTAGTGTTAGATTTTCTGGCTTCTGACTACCTTTATCGAATATTAATGACAGCCGGGACCAACGGCATAAAGTGCTAGTCGAGGCACGCAGGAGTCTCGGTTTTCCGCCTGACGCAGGTACTGAACGAACACGGCTGTTTCGGGAGGTACCTGTTTCGGATTAAGCGGGAGGACGCGCCCGGGTGTCAGCACTGTGAGGATCGCCGGAGGACACGGTGGAGCATACGGAGGAGGTCTGCCCTGCTTGGGCTGAGCAACGCCGTGTCCTCGTCGAGGCGATCGGCGGCGGTGACCTCTCGCGTCCGGCCCTCGTTGAATACATGGTCCGGAGCAAGGAGGCTTGGGGATCGGTCACCTCCTTCTGGGAAGCAGTAATGCTAGCGAAGGAGGAGGCGGGCCGCGCGAGGGTAAGGCAAGGCCTTCGCCCCAACCGCCGCTACAGGAGAAGACGCCCCGGGCGTCGGGAGTCGCAGGGCGATCCCCGGCCACCGTAGGCGCGGGCCTGCGGACGGCGAGCATTGGGTGGCTCGCTGTCCGATCACCACCAGGCCCGGGTCGATGGCGCGTTGTGTTTCACGCGCGCCTCAAAGAGATGTCAGCATAGAAGACGGGGCCCCTTATGGCCAGAGCCTGCCAGGGTTGCGGAATTTGTTCGAAAGAGTCACCGCGGCCCTGGAACGCAAAGGGCTTTAGAAGGAACACGGATGGGTTTTAGTCAGTAAGAGTCTGACACGCCCTTCCGCTCCACCCAGAGCGGAAGAAGTCATTTGATGATTTCCTATACTTAAAAAAAAAAAAAGGAGTCTCGGTTTGTACTAGATGGTCACCGATCAAGGGATTGACCTCGGCAAGCGTTGGTGAACCTCGACGATAGGACCGTTCTGATAGAGCTGTTATTATTTAGCTACGAGCTCCTCTGAGATAGGCTAACGTCTATAAAATGTCAATACTAACTTATCAATCGACGTTGATCGATTAGTGTGGTAACTTTGGCAGATCGACGGATACCGGGCGATAAACTATTGATCGACTGCCGATCGATGCCTGATCGAAGAAAGAAGTAGAAACTATCAATCGACGTCGACTAATTCATTCTACCGTCGATTGACGATCAATCGATTGGTGTGGTAACACCCTAACATGATCTTTTAGCCTCTTCTATTACAAAATGTCAAAATTTAGGCTTGACCTGATATTTCAGTACCGCTTGCCAATTCCATACATTTTCGACTTTTCGATAATCTTTATGGCTGATATAATATCAGTTTTTCTAGGGGCTCTGATGCGACAACGAACAACTAACGAACAACAAAGCTGCAGTGAATAGCTATTTATACAAGCGACTGACGCACAAAACTTATCAAATAAGAGTAGTCTATACGTAACATGGCATATTCGACATAATATTGATGTACTCGTAACTTTAGCAGACACGTGCGACAGTAATAGTCCTCCAGACATGACGAGCTTGCCAAAATAATATTTATCTACAAGTATCAGTCAGGTAGTTACGTAATACTGTGTCTTCTACGAAGGTACCCTTGAGATATTTGCTTTATTTGTCGTTCCTCAATACCCAATATGAGGGACTATTCAATTTTAAGTGTAATCAATCTCGTATTTACGAATTATTGTTTTTTTTTTTATTTTCATCAAATGTTAACCTGTCTACAATACCCTTATCATCTTTGTTAATTTCTGAAATCATTTATTTTTCTTCTCTCATATCAACAAGCTTTACGCTAACAAGCTACGTCAACCTGAACTACCCATAATTGAAATTCAGAAAATAAACTCTGAGAATACATCTTAAAAAATACACTACACAATCCGCAACTATTCAATATTATTTATTTTAGTTTTAAACGCCTTTTTAGATATTAAACTCGGTATGGCTTTTGTTTCGTTTTATTTACCTGTTTGTTTCGATTTATTTCTGTGGTACTACCATTTTATTTTTTTTTGTTTTCACAGCCTACCAAAACTAACGCCCGAGCGTTCCGTCATTTGTCTATGACATCGACAAATGGTACCTACTGGAGCACTGGGCCATTGGGGCTTTGGTCGATTTTATTATATGTACGTATTTCACATTGTTTTATAATTCACAGGCCCTATCAGAATACTAGTGCCGAGTTTTTTTTAATAACGCAGTATATGCAGAGATAGGGACCTTTTTGGCCTCGAACATGACGTATTAAATGCATGCTGTTAGTTACGTTTACGTTACTGTTTACGACTGTTAGTTTTAATTTATTTTACTTTTCTGTTTGTTTTGTGCGAATGCCAAATAAATATTTTTCTTTCTTTTCTTTCTTTCTTTCTTACCTCAGTCCTCCCCCACCCGCTGACCATGATAATAGAATTATCCTTCAAAGGCCTGCCCTTTTCCGGTAGCTTGACAGGCTGGATAACGTCAGTAAACTCTATGGGTTCCACGGTCTTCATCACCGCCACATCCTTGTCGAATATGGGACTGTCGTACTCTGGGTGTGGTATCACTTCTGATATCGGTATGATCGTGCCATTCCTTCTCCAAGTGCTGCCGGCTCGAAGGACCACTGTTGATGGGTCGACACTGTAAGAATAAGGGTGATATTTAGAGTGAAGTATACAAGTGTAGGACGCAACCTGTGTCGATACTCTTGCGCCATCCCATCTTCCTAGTTCATCGTGTTGAGCTGGTGCTGCTGCTGCGGCTGCGGAAAACCTCAAGCGGCGTAAATATAGTAAGCTTATTGGTTACTATATTTTTGAGTCGTTTGGGGTTGAAACCCTCGGGCCGTGGGGCCCTTGTGCTCACAGCCTTTTCTAAGAAATTTCGAAACGGCTGGTTCACACTTCCCGTGAACCAAGAGCTGGGTTTTAATTTGGCCAGAGGCTAAGTATTGCCATTCAACATGGCAATGCCGCCAGTCTCGTGGGCACATTATCAGCTGACAGCGTTAAGGATGAATTTGTTGATGATATATTTTAGTTTGTTGTAAGTTCAGTTTATTTGTTAATATTAGTTTTTATGATGATGATTGATAAAAAGAACGTGTTAGTATACAAGTACGTATGGCATTAATATGGTAACTTCTATGCAGTGACATACGAGCTCATACGCATGACAGCTGATGCCATGCAAAATCTTACATGGTGAAAGTTTATCGCGAAATTACTTAGCATACATTCAATTATCCGAAAGCAGCTATTGGGCAGCTATATCTCTGGTGGACACTGGACACCCGTATAGTTGGAGAATCTGCCCTTCAATGAAGGTTGAGACTTTCCACCCTGTTCTTAATTATACTTTTAATTCCGCCGGTCAGCTGTATTGCCTTAGCTGTGATCGGGTATTTAAAACCAAATTCGGTCTAGCGAGTCATATTAGGGCACACGCTAGGAAGTAGTGTCATGGGGTCGCCGTTGTTGAAATCGGCAAGGAGGTCTATACATACCTTTACTTTACTTGAAAAATAAAAAACCTTGCCCAACATTTTTAACAACCACTCGTTTTTCAAGCAGAATAAAATATGTACCGTATACTTTTACAGACGATAAATTATCGCGTAAATTAGGAGAAAAATTCAAATGGAATCGACACATTGGAGACCGCAACGTTTCAGGGGTAGTAAAAAACAAAACCCAGCGGACAAATTAATTGATTGCCTGTCAATTTTTTTTTTTTTTTTGAGATGAGTTTGCTCTTGACTCTAGTCTAGGTCATAGATGACAGAGACAAAGTCGACGATGGAGCGAGCTTACCCAGAAGAAGCCTGTTCACTCTAATTTTGAAGAGATTAGGGTCGTATGCGTTCGGAAACACAGACGCAGGCAGAGAGTTCCACTCCTTTGCTGTGCGCATTATAAAAGACGTTTGGAAACGTTTAGTGCGAATTGGTGGAATAGCAACAAGGTAGGGATGGTAACTTGCAGTGCGTCTAGATGTCCGATGGTAGAAGGGGGCCGGTGGGATGAGATCGTGGAGTTCCTGGACACTCTCCCCGAAGTACAATCTGTAGAAGACCGACAAGCAGGCAACCTTGCGGCGATGAGCCAAGCTGTGAAGCTTGGCATCCACCAGTCTTACGTCGCCAATGAGCCTTTTAGCTCTGTGTTCCACCGAGTCAAGCGCGGCAAGTTGGTATTTAGCTGAGCCATCCCAAAGGTGGCTGCAATACTCCATGCAGGATCGGACTTGTGCTTTGTAGAGGGTTAAAAGCTGTCCAGGCGTGAAGTATCGCTTCACTCTATTTAGGATGCCCAGCTTTTTGGCCGCAGTTTGGGCTTTGTGCTCAATGGTGGCACCAAAGTTGAGACTGGTTGTCAACTCCATGCCTAGGAG
>NDFZ01005250.1:130323-225541 GCA_002192655.3 Mamestra configurata
AAAAAAAAAAAAAAAAAAAAAAAAGTGTTTATTCACAGTAATACATTGCTAACAATATAATAATTACTTCTGCCAAACTGCAAAGCAGTTTGTTGGCAGATGTAGCTCCTTTCTTTTTCTTTAGCACACTTTAAGTTTTATTTATCTTATCAACATCGCTGTTTGCGCATGTAAACAGATACACACAAAAGTACAAGTTTTTTTTTATTTTTTAAATATTATCAACATCACGGCTTTGACAAAACACATTGAAGAGGTACTTTTGTATTTTATTTTTAAAAGACGCTCGTGTAACATAACTGTTTATATTTACTAGAAGGTTATTAAAAATAGTTGGAACTAAAACAGAATTTTACTTTATTAGGCATCGACGAATATAATTGCAGGTCAAAGGTTCTGTATAATTTCCATGCCCATTTAAAATTATCCAGTAATACTCCTAAACTAATATTTTTTGTCATAAAATAAATATTACAGGAAGTAATCTCATTGTCATTTGATCCGTGACTGATTGGGCAATTTTGTAATTTTCGTAATATTCAGTACTTTAATGACAATACTTATGTGAGGTTTGGACATGACATTAATAGAACAAACGTTTGTTTTTGTCTCGAGAGTGTGTATATTAATCTCATTATAATATAACACAAATTAATGATACATTCCTAACAATACGTGGAAAGGCGACTATATTATTTAACTAGTTAACTTCCCTTCAATAAATTACTTAAGATCTAACTAAAGATATTGGTAAAATACTAGAAACTCAAAATGATATGATTTATTGGACCATAAGTATAATCTAAGTCTTAAGTATAGTCTAGTCTATTTGTACAAAATTTAAACCATATGGTCAGTTTAAATAATGTTTAGTGTATTCTAACTTAAAATTGTGTATAGAAAAATTGGTAAAGTATCTGCTAATTAGTATTTAATGTAATCAAGTTTGTTTATTTATGCAATCTACATTACAAACTTGTTTTTTTTTTAATTCAACCACCGCAACAGCAAATCTTCATATCCGCCCAAATTATTTCCGTCCATTTTCTAAAACATGGCAAGCTCAACGAGTAGCGCTTTAAAATATAAATACACTTTATTGGCAAAAGTTTAAGGTCACCAGAACCACTTTGTTAAATAAATAATTAAAATTTTCAATAAGCCGAAGTCGGGCTTTACGCAAAAAGAGGTAGGGTTCGAATGCCAGAGCGCTTGTACCACATTTTCTCGTTTCTCTAGTTTTAACCTCCACAAATGTAACAGAAATAACAATGTTTCTCTGTAATCTGTTTAGACAGACGGACAATGTTTTTATATTGTAAAAAATTTGTAAAGGAGATAGATTGGAGTTTAGAGAAGGATATTACATTTTATTCCCAACATAAGTTCCGTCAAATCCGACTCGACTGGGTGGCATTCGGGACGATAGTGCGTGTTGTCAGTGATGACTTATGGAATCGAAACGTGGTCGCTCACAATGGGTCTCATCAGAAGGCTTTAAGTCACCCATAAGGCAATGTTTTTTTTTTTTTATCGCTGACAGTGGTTCCACATAATTTGTTTATGATTAAGAGCAAACCTTCAAGCACCGAGAAGAAATTTAATAAAATCGGAATGGAAGGGAACGTTACAGACTAGCTTGTTTTATTTATAAAACTAATAGCGGAACTGTTATAGACTTCTTGACTTACAATATTAATAAAAAGTGGGTACTTTTGAGCAGATTTTTTTGTGCTGTAAATAAAATGTCTACTCGTAACCACTTTTTCTAAAGAAAAAACCGTAGAACCTACCTTAGAATTAAAAAGTTCTAAGTACAAAATGAAACAAAAATAATAAACAGTAAGTAGTAAGATGACCTTAGGCCAGTAAAGTGACATTAGCTTAAAGGCACACGACACAGAAAAAAAAATTAGACTGACAAAAAAGAGTATAATGATTGTCAATAAGAATATGTAGGTTTTGGATTGACTTGCGCTGCCGAAATCCCGATTCCAAACATTTTTGACTCTTTACAATCTTTTGCGCCGACATTATGTAACTGTACGTGTACAGTGGATCCACACGATACAGACTTTTGTCTGTAAAGACTGAACTCTGAATAATAAAAAAATTATCTCACCGACATTTATCTGCATTGCTTTGTTGCACAGTCAGAATTCTATAGAAGTCGAAGTCGAGTCAAATCATATGATAAACATGTAGGTTAATGTCTGAAATGGTCTTTTGATGAAAGTACCACACAGATTTGAGTGGACCTCTCCTGACAGTGTAAGCATTTATCAGCTATCGTGTAGCTCTAACTTAAAACTTTACGGAGCTCAACGATTTGACGCACAAAACCAAAGTAAGGATATTATTAATTCTAATGATACAGAGTGATGAAAAAATGAGCAGAGATGTTGGAGAACCCGGGCCTCAGACAATGAATAAATCAGTGCCTCATAATTCAAACCTGTTGAGGGCTGCAAGAATCCGCTGGATGCGGGATACACAGGACCAGTCGATGTGGCGGCGCTTGGAGGAGGCCTATGCCCAGTGAAGGTCATTCGGCTGAAATCATTGGAGTTTACTCCTTAAGAAACGATTTTCATATTTAGCCTGCGGTATGAAAAGTCGAGCGTTAACTAAAAGTGAGGCGTTACGTTCTTTTGCGCACCTTTCACTTTGAAATCGTGTATGTGTGTATATACAAAGTATACTCAGCTTATTTAAGATGCTTTCATTAACCCTCTTTTTACATAATCTACACAATACTAGTTCTTAAGGAGTAAACTCCACTCGTGCGTCGGAGCTGACACACACACTT
Source organism: Mamestra configurata (assembly GCA_002192655.3). NCBI lineage: Eukaryota > Metazoa > Arthropoda > Insecta > Lepidoptera > Noctuidae > Mamestra > Mamestra configurata. The sequence continues at coordinate 133,133 of NDFZ01005250.1, forward strand.
TTTTTATGACTACATAATTATTCAATTAAGGAAAAAGCCGCATTATTTCCACTTTCCTATTTCCATTGTTTTTACTAATGACAAAAAACAAATATAAAACGATTTCATTCATATCGTAATAATGATCGTGTAACTTGTACTTTGTATCATATTATTTTCATATCTAGATGACAAAATATGCCTATGGGTATATTTGAATTTCCTGAAGGTTAATCATTCCTAAAGGTATATTTAACATCCTGAGGTATTATGGTATTAAAGATGTAGTGCTTTTTTATATTTGGTAGGACATAAAAAACTATGACGCTGTAATTTCAGGTGCCCTACTATGACGTGCTAATGCCATCCAATTCCGACGACGTAAAAGGGATAGTGCTATACGCTATGTATAGCTCCGTCTCTCTCTTGGAGCGGAATCTCGATCGTTTTAAGACTTCATAGTCACCCAGGAAACTGAAAAGGAAACTTGTCACTAACATTGGCTTCTTTATTGTTTTCGGTCATTTTCGCTGAAAAAAAATCTATACTCCATATAAACTAATACTTATAACAAAGCTGACCACCAGGCTCACCAGAGAATGGGCAGCAGAATTCTCTGTACATTGCAACAGCTACAGTGCAATCGCCAACCCGCCTGTCAAGCGTGGTGATTATGGCAACCCCAATGATGAATAAAATCCCCCTTTGGGGGAGGCAGCGAGGAGTGGACGGAGCAGTGGACTTCTTTCGGCTGATATGATGATGATGAATAAAGCTGAAGAGTTGTTTGAACGCGCTAATCTCTGGAACTACCAGTCGGATTTGGAAAATTATTTTTGTATATGATAGCCCCGAAGGCTGGTTCGAGGTGGTGCAAGAAAAGAATGTCTGGAAGGATATGGGGGAGGCCTTTGCCCAGCAGTGGGACACAATAGGCTAAGGCAAAAAAAAAAAATGATAGCCCCATTCATGAGGAAGACTACAGGTTATACGGGAACGGGAAAAACGGGACAAGCGGACGTCCGGCAAAATCTAGTAGTTTATATTCCGAAAAAACTGTTGCTTTTCTGCGAATCTAACGTACTAAATTCTTTTTTTCTTAAGAAATGGGCAAAGTTTTCTGGTAACAGAATAAGATTACAGGAATAGTAAACAGATTCCTCATGACCAACAAAAGTATACAAATAGTTCGGGAGGTCACAATGCACACTGATATCAAATTATGATAAACCAAAACGATTAGTCGGTAAAATATCCCAAATGAGTCAAATTATCCGACTAATATCCATTACAAGTACAACACACTATTAAAGCTAGATACACGGTAGTGTGTGTTTGCAATTATGCTGACAATATCGTGACTGTGGCGTGTAACCGCTCAGTATTCATGTTATCTAGTGTGTGGTCCTAACGTCTTTGGAAATTGTGGTCCTATGGTACTAAGTGTTGTGATCGTGTTAAAAATAAACATAAAAAAAAACAAAAATATAAAATTAAAAAGAAAAAATATATACAAGTCATCTACAAGCAAACAACACCTTTAACTCAAATTGCTGAAATAAAATGAATGCTCAATTATTCATATTATAATAATTTTCGCATTACTTTTGATTCTTATTGTAAATAATAATTATCATACAATGCTGTTCCCGAGAGCAATCATAAATTAGAACAAACAATGGATTGTTTCGTAAACTTATCTCAATTTAAATTATTTTAATATTAAATCTTAAAACTACCGGAATTATTATTCTGACGTAAAAAAAATACTTCCAACATTTTAGCAGTAATAAAATTTCTAAAACCAATTAATATAATTTAATATTTATTGCATAACTAAAAAAGTTTTAAAAAATTACCAGGAGTAAAATATAAATCAGAAATAATCCAATGAAATAAAAATTGGTCCTTCTCATAAAATATTAATAGTCCTGAGATTTTTTCAAAAGACCAATCGTTTCACAGAAGGAAGTAACAGTAACTTGCAATAGTAAATAAATACCTACTTAATATGATAACACTGGCTTCTAGTCTTAGGACTACACGTACATACAATTAGCATCTACCATTAAGCACACAATGGCCTGAGAAATATCTTTCTGTTGTGATTATGCAAATTACTTTGTAGGGTTTTTTGTGAAATTGTCATTCTTAATTTGCCTTCCTATATATTTTTGTTCAAAAAAAAAATATAATTAAGTTGACATAACATCTTCGTCAGTAATTATAATAAAAATTAGTATTACTTCCTCATACCGTACCTTGCTCTAAACTTCGGTTATTCGGTTGTCGTGGTCAGACAAGCAGTGTGCATGTAAATGCTGGCATCTGGTTGGACTAGGAGCCGACCCTATCATGGTAGGGACACGGACAGGCCGACTTGTGTTGCACTCATCATCTGCCTAGCTTTTTCCCAACTATATTGAGGATGGCTTCCAGGCAAACCGGATTCAGCTGAATACCAGTGTTTTACGTGGAGCGGCTGCCTACCAGACCTCCACAACCCATCAACTGGGTAACACGGTCCTCCTTGGCTAGACTGGTGTCAGATTTTTTGGCTTCTGACTATCCGTAACTACTGGTGTTGCACTTAACTCCACCAATTTTTATGTAGGCCAATAATATCCACAGCTGCACATTTTGTTTGACAAGAATAATGATAAGCATTGCTGAGGAAAAATATCAGCAAAACGTGAAGTTAAGAAATCCCAAGTCACTAGGACCTACTAGTACTTCCTAGATTTCCACGCCATTTGTGGTTTTGATACAAATTCATAGAACCTTACTGATTTCCTCAATTCGTTAGAAGCTTTAGAAGATTCTTAAAAGTTTGATTGTAATGCACCTTCATTTTTTATCTTTTCTTTATGCAATTTAAACGTTAATACTTACGTTATCCAATAGATTCAAGAAGCAAAAAAATATTACAAGAAAACACTTCTCGACATTCTTTTTATGATTTAGAAAAAAGTTATATTTTTAATAATTTTATTGACTATTAATAACCAGTTGGATCAGCCGTGTTCCATTTTACTACATTCGTTAACAGGTTTCTACTATTTTGGGCATAGAAGCATGATTCATTCTCGATAGAAACATTTAATGATTGTTTTAATTAATAAAACACTATTGGGTAATTGCCAATGGATAAAACTATAGCACACTACAGAGGCTGTGAAGGTTGTTGTGGTATTACCTGCTTAGGAGACGCGTGTCTATACCGCGATAGGCCGAACCAATGGAAAACTACGTGCACAATTTAAAACCTACTCAAAACTGAACATAAAAATACAAATAAAAAATCACGTAATATTTATTCAAAACCATCAATTCTCGTTTATTGAGCCACTTGAAAACACAATGTCAACAAACCTATTCTGATACTGCATCTAATGCAGTTTATTGACACCCGTTAAAGAACAACCAATCATAAATATTTAAAACAAAACCTCAATTCTAAAACAAAAATGCCAAAAAATACAGTCACCAATTCTAAATCACTGCAAATGTTACCCCATTTGCATCTCAAACCTGTTCCCTGACAAGTCAATCATTGTTTACAAAAAAAAAGTCGTCTTAAGGAAAACTGTGAGAGAATAATATCCCTTTAACAATTATAGTTCAGGTGGTGATGCAGACGGACTGATGTCGCGTCGCTAATACAAAACTAAAAATAAAACGTGTTAAAAAAAAGGACAAAAGTGTTAAAAATGTTGGGAAAACATTCTAAATTGATTTTCGCAGTGTCTGTAGGGTTTTTGCTGGTCGCCATTATCCTGGCGTCGTGGGGTTTCCAGAAAATTGTCGATAAACAAGTACAGAAAGTGAGTTTACTTCAATTTATCTTCACATTCTACATTTAGTCGGTGAAGCATTCTTAGGTGGCTTGGTTTTTGTATGCTAGTTATTTTTGCACTTACTGGGAGCATGGATAAGTGTAAGTAGTTCTTGAGCATGTTAACACATTTTTGTTCTAGAAAAACACTGAAATATCATGATCAAATCTTATTTGCACGATCTCACATTACAATTACAAAGATAATGTCGAACTAAAATAACTATCGGCCATTTTACATGATGATTAAAATAACATTAGGAATGCACGTCCAAAATAATAAAATTCAGAAATACTATTGCAGTTTCAAACGTTATGATCGACATTAATATTTTATTGAAAACGATCATTTATTTATAGACGCGCGTATTGATAACACTGCGAAGTTGTATCTGAAAAGAACCTGTTCTACCTTTTGGGTCCACTTAACTGGCAAATAATGCCACGATTATCCATTTTGCAAACGGACAGTGCTCGGAAATTCAAACACTGAGAAGCAAGGATTTAGACTTCATAATCCTGAGTAGAACGAAGTATTGAAAATAGGCCTATTATATTATTAATGCCAAACTGGCAATCTTACATCTACTTAGATTGGCACACATTTTCACTCGAAATTGAAGCTTGAGCATTGTTTTAGAAGGCTTAAAATTATCAAAATAAAAACAACCATTATTTAAGAAGATAAATGCAAAGTTCTGTCAGTCGAATACAATATTCTTTCCTTACCTTTTATCGCATTGCAAAACACACACAAGATAAATATTTAATAGTGTTCCAATTGAACAGTTGTGATCTGAATAGAGTTGTAAAATAAACAGTAAAATATAAAACAATACCACTAACGTGTGCCAGAAGAATGTAGAATACAGTTTGTGTAAATTCTAGTACAATTTTGCAGTTGTGTTATAAGAGCACGCGAGAACAAACTGTACTCGAATTTAGGATTGCATAGGATTAGAGAACAATTGCACTGCTTACACTTGCTACACGAGAAACAATGAAACCAGCATTTTTGTTTAACGCGGATTACAAGACTATTAAGACCTGCCGGTCGATTCTGTAAACAAGTCGAAGTGAAGGCTTGGGTGAAGTGATCACAAGGTGAGCTGTCAATCCATATGATCAAGGTGTCACGTGATCACGAAGTGAGCTGTTATTCCATTTTGATTATATGGATCAAAAATGGATTGACAGCTCAACGCGTGATCACTTCACCCAAGCCTTCACTTCGACATGTTTACAGAATCGACCGGCTGATTTGTGGAGAGCGTTGATCCGTTAAGCCTGTTATTACATTTTGCATAAATCTTTTGTTTCAACCAACAATCAAATTTCCAAATCTTCTAGGATGACTTACTACAAAGCGTGTGCATCACATAAAGGTTTGGAATCCCTTCTGTATATTAGGTTACAAGTTGGATCTTAAACTTCGTAAGACTAATATTCTTATTTTATTCTATAAAATTTACAGAAAAACAGCGATGAAGTTACTTAATTAAAGGTCACTTGTATAATAAATATACATGCACACACATAGGTTTTCTCACGCTTTTTGTTGCAAAAACTCATCCTTAACAGTTCTCAAACAAACACGAGGTGGTGGAATTTTCTCACTAAACTTCCATTTAAGTATCGAAATAAAAAGTGTATATGTTTTTTTTAAGATAAGATTTCTTTATTTGTTTAACATTGCATACCATACAAGAGCATACAAGATTACATCGCAGTCAGTTTAAGTCCAATCATGTTAAGCCGTAGGTATCGGCGTACAAATATTTCCATAACATTGAAAAGAATAAAAAAAAAATAAGAAATGGTCGAAAAATTAGCTAGAATAGGCAGTTACAAAGTTTATAATAAGAAACTATAAATTATTATTTTGTTATAATGTCAATATTCTATCAATTTAGTAATAGTGTCAGGAAAAGATAAAATAATTCAGTCAAACAAAAAACTTTTTCGGCTAGAAATTTGGAGATGTCATCGGAAAATAGCAAATTCCGTAAGATTATAAAATAACTTAAGAGATTGTAAACTCTCGATAAATTGTCAACTGAACATTTGGAACACTTTTTTACGCATCAAAATTTGATAGTCTATAATATCTCCGTGTTGGTTCGAGAAGTTGTGGACTGACATAAACTGGCGACCAATCAGCACTCTGGTCTACAATTTATCTGTTTTGGTGTGATAGTTAAATTGGAAACTTGACCCCTCATTGGTTTTTGTTGCTGTGAACTCATATCTGAACAGACCAATGAGATGCTTGTTTCCAGGTTCACTATCACACGAAAACGGATACTTGTAGACTTGTGTTCTGATTAGTCGCCATTTTATGTCAGTCCACAATTTCTCAGAATGACTTTGAGGTATTATACACTTTCTAATTTTGAAGCGTAGAAAGTATTCAAAATGTACAGTTGACAATTTATCGAGAGTTTACAATCTCTCAGGTTATTTTATAATCTTACGGAATTTGACATTTTCCGGTGACAGAGACACTATAATATGCTTTTTGCGATAGAAACATTATTAAACAAGGTAATAAAGCTTTATCTATAACTAGGATAGCTATAACTAAGGGCTTACCCTATAACTTCCCATGGCCATTAAAATAATGATTAAGATCTATGATTTCAACTATCACCAATTCAGTTCGGACGGAGTACGTCTGAGCACTCATGTTCGTTTTAAAATATTGTATTTTTTTTTTCATTTTATTTATTGTTGTGTGCCTAATTCCGGAATATAACAAGAAAAACTGATGCGATTATACTGCCAGTGTCTGAAGTAGAATGAGAGACTGGAGATTTTTGTTTTGTGGTGTGCATGTACAATAAAGAGTATATCTGTCACAGGAAAGTTGCCGATTCCGCAAGATTGTAATAAATCTTGATTAGATTATAATTTCTCGACATATTATGAAAAAATCGTTTTGTAGACAATAAATCCCATTCAAATTTAATATTTTCCAATATATATTTTTTTTTTCTTTTGACATTTTACAATCTTACGGCGTTTACTATTTTCCGGTGACATATCTGTCTGATGTTGCAACATGTAATGTGTCGAGTTGCTTAACAGTTGCACTATCTTCATATACATTATAGTTTTAGCCGAAAGACGAAAAAATTAACAGGTACACTAGAAATGTGCAAGTCACAATCACTATGCAAAATTAACCTTTAAAAAATTGAAATTGCCGCTACTGTGTTAAAATTCGTAGAATCGTTTCATTAGATCCAACTGTAGAAAACCCGTTTTTTTGCAGTAGGTCCATTGGTCAAGACTGTGGAAAAAAGGTCAATTATATGCTTATTTATGAAGATTAACTTCAACTGTTGAAGTTTTAGATAAATAAATCAGTATGTTGCACTAAGTGATCTCATTATCTTAAGAGCACTTCACTCTGATGAATTTAAATATGAAGTGCAGGAATTTGAAGAAGTTTGTGCTTCTCATCATAGACGTCATAAAATGTTTCAGCGTTAGAATAAAAGGGCGCTTTTAAAACAAAAAGGATTGTGTGGTTTTATGAAACCACGGTAAAAGTAAAACTTTTTTTCACATTATAGATATTTAACTAAAAATTTTTGGAATAATATTCCATTAAGGGTATAAAAAAACACTGACAAAAACAAACAAATTAGCGTGGAGCACTGGCACAAATGAGTAATAGTCTATACACTACACGGTCAGCTGAAGGAAATTTGAGACGATGTAATAAAAGTTTCACTTTAAAAAAAATGAACTCACAGTATTCCTCTCTCATATCTACATAAAAGTCAGGCCTGCGGACGGCAAGCGTTCGGTGGCTCGCTGTCCGATCGCAACCAGCGGGTCGATTCTGTTAACATGTCGAAGTGAAGGCTTGGGTGAAGTGATCACGAGGTGAGCTGTCAATCCATATAATCATGATGGAATGACAGCTCACTTCGTGATCACGTGACATCTTGATTATATGGATTGACTAGTCGATGGCGCGTTGTGATCCACGCGCGCCTCAAAGAGGTCAGCATACAAGACGGGGCCCGCTAGGGCCAGAATCTGCCAGGGTTGGTGGTGGTCTGGAAAGTAAAGGGCTTTAGAAGGAACACGGATGGGTTTTAGTCAGTAAGAGTCTGACACGCCCTTCCGCTCCACGCAGAGCCGAAGAAGTCATTTGATGACTTCCCATTCTATAAAAAAATATTTAAAAAAAGGTAATTCAAAGGTCAAAGGTAATTCGAAAGTAATTTGTTTACTAAGTAATGGTGGTAAAATTAATATAAAAAGCAAATCTTAGTCATTTTGGAATTACTTGTCGTTCAATATGCCGCGGTGACTCTTTCGAACAAAGTCCGCAACTAACAACCCCGCTGGAAAGTCACAGGAAAGAAAATACGCAATTTCGTTTTCTTGGATGACATATTTTTTCCAGCTATTTTGATTTTTTTAAACCAAATATGGAACCGATTTTGATGAAATTTCTATGGGACCAATTGAAAAGTAAATCCTTTCACATAAAAAAAAACAAATCGGTTCATAAATTACGGAGTTATGAGGTGACAAACGTACAAAAAAAAAACATGCAACCGAAATGCAATGTTTATGCTCTTTGAACTTATAGCAATTTTATAACTGTGTTATTCAAACAAAAACCTGTATTAAGAAATAAAGCATTTAAATGATATGACTCCAGTTGATTTACTGCAAATCTACTGGATATCCTTGAACGAGTAGGATCCTTACTCAGCCACAGATCATGTCATTAGGCCGCGTTTACATTGAAAGCTTCAGCGACTCTGCAGTATGTTTATAATTATATATTTTTATTAATTTAATATATTATTAAATTAATTAATAAAAAAAATATATTAAATTAATATATTATAATTTAATATATTATTTTAATGTTAATCATTCATGGTTTAAATACGCTTGTAACCATGATGTTCATAAATGAAAAAAAAAAATCTCCACTTTTAGAGGCTGACGAGATGTAAGGATCGGTAATTTAAACGTTCAAACGCACCTTAAAGATTGCCAATTAATAAAAAATCAGCCATGTTTTTTCAAATAATCTTTACCTATTTAAATAAATATTAATCGCCTTCTGTTTGGAGGAGCTTGTGGCTAAATCATAACAGCCGCACAGGTCGATCTTCAAAGTTAAGCAACGCTTGCCGAGGTCGGTCTGTGGATGGGTGACCATCTTAACATACTGACATTCCTCCGCGCCTCGGAAAGCACGTTAAACCGTTGGTCCCGGCTGTCATTTGTAGATCTTTGGCAGTCGTTACGGATACTCATACGCCAGAAAATCTGACTCCAGTCTTGCCAAGAAGTACCGTGTTACCCAGTTTATGGGTTGTGTAGGTCTGGTCGACAGCCGCTCCACGTAAAATACTGGTATTCAGCTGAATTCGTTTTGACTGGAAGCCGACCCCAATGAAGTGAAAAGGCTAGGCGGATGATGATTAATCGATATCTGTATTCTCTCAGTATTGCACCTACCACTACTTGTCACTGCACTACCCAAAGGTTGACTGGTAGAAAAAGCCTTAAAGCAAGAAATCCGCCTCTTTACCTGTGAGTGCATAAAGTATTAAGTACATATATAAATAATATTATAGTCATGTTAGCTGTCAAATGTATTACTTACTTGCCGATATTTTCCTCTATACTATATCTGCCTTAAGGTTCGATAGTTATTAGGTACTAGCTTGTGCTTGTGGCTTCGCCCGCGTATAAGACGAAAATGATCCCAAGGTAACGCACTAAGAAGATAAAAATATTTTCACACGCACGGAAACTTCAAATTATATGCCATGCAAACCTTTTTTTTTTGATCTCGGGGGGAAATCCTCATAGATGTCCTCCGCCCTGGAGCGGGCGGAGGGGTCTGTCAGACTCTTACTGACTAAAACCACCCCGGTGTTCCATCTTCCACCTACGCCGGGGATCGCGGGAACATATGCGAATTCCGTAATCCCTCTGCGGGCCACCCCGCGTCAGCGGGGGGAGTGAGGTGTTTGACTCCTCCCGCTACGTCAAAGAGGGGCGCACGGGAACACCACGCGCCGCCATCTCGGGTCCGGATGAATGGGGGCGACGGACATCCCCAAGTCCGCCGCCCCTGGACCCAGTTAGGGGGGCCGGAAGAGGGCAGCGTATGGCTCTCCTCCGACGCCCGATGCGCCTGCTGCGGGTCGAGATCTCCCTCTCCCATTTCGCATCCTCGTTCTGAGCCATAACTGCTTCGCAGAAGGAGACCACCGCGTATGCCATGCAAACCTAACCATTATAGCCAACCTGGCATTATAGCCAGCGAGCAGCGCCCGTCGGCCTCCGCTGCTAGGTGCAGGTCGCGCAGTCAAAATGAGGTTTCAAATTCAAGCTGGGCTAGCCTTAATCCCTCGCTGCATTAAGGATTCTTCGCTTTTCTTTTTCGCTTCGCTCGTGAGTTAAACTCTAAACTACCTCGCCACACTCGGGAGTGAACCCTCAAATCCTTCAAGACGTTCGGTATTCAATATGGCGCCCGTGACCTAAGACACAGTTTTATCCCCTCGGTGCATAATTTACTATTTGTCCTAATCCAGGACACTGTCTTCCCATGTTCTACGTTAGTTTCATCCATATAAAATACTGGTCATGGGCTGTATCCGGGTAGAATGGAAGCCGACTCTGATATAGTTGGGAAAAGGCTAGGCAGATTTTGATTAATTAATTAAATTACTTATCCCTAAACTCCTAGAGAAAACACCTCGCAAGATCTAGCTGGGTAGGTCATAACTTAACGCATCTAGGCTGCCACAAACAGGTGCGGCAATCACAATTCACACTATAATCACATTAATATATTATATATATATCATCACACTTATCACACTATATCACATCACACTTACACTTATCACACTATAATATTATAAAGCCGAAAGTTTGTGAGTGTGTGTATGTTTGTTTCTTCTTCACGCGCAAACGGCTGGACCGATTTAGATGAAATTTGGTATAGACATTGTTTGATTCCTGGGAAAGGATATAGGATAGTTTATATCCCGGGAGTATGTTCCCTTGGGATAATTTTGGACAGTAACGCGGGTGGAGCAGCGGGCGGTAGCTAGTTTTGAATAAATATATAAATTATTGATATCCTTTCGAACGATTTCTATGAATAAACGTCATTGCATCGGTATTCCGTTGTCACGTCGTATCTGTCTGCGAGAAAAATCCTTTCAATCAGCTAAGAGAATTGCTTAAAAATAGACAAAGGATTTCGTTTTCCAGATTAAAAAAAAATAGGTACCTGTCACTCTAAAATAAAAACAATGAAACATCAATGAACTCACAAATCGATGACACGCGTAGATAAGAAACGATACCTGTTAAATTAATAACAAACGATATTTTTTACCTGAACCTGCGTATACTTCACTGAAAAGATAAACAAAATGTATTTCTTTCGAACAAAGAGCTGTACTTTGTTTACCGTTGGTCGAAATAACCTCGTCTATTGACAGGTTTGAACCTACGACCCTTTGGGGACTAAATATCCATTGTTTGAGAAATAAGTTTTTACCTTTCGAATGTTTTTGTTACTTAAAAAAGAATCGATTGCTAAAACAAATTGGTACAGTTGCTACAACTGTTTAAAAAACAATTGATAAAATAAATAGTAGGTAGAGTTGAAACAAATGAATAGGGACCTAAATTTTATGCTGACAATTCCAATACAAACATGAATTTGATCTAGACTTTTCTGTCCAAAAATACAGTAGGTATTTTTACTAGTTTTCAAAGTTTTATTGTGTGTGTAATTTAAAAATGAAAATAACTTGAAAAACTTTTACGTCCATTACTATTATGTTTAAAAGAATGTTTGTTGGAGTGATCGTGATAAATTTATAAAGTTTTTCGTGAAAATGCAATTTCCACTTGATTAATAAACTTAGTAACACTTTCTTACGAGTTTAGTTACATACCTAACTATTGCATAAAACTACAACAGTATTTTGTCTTGTTTTCGTTACAAGTTCTTTCTCGCGGCTTCGCTCCAGTGGGTTACCTAATATGTTACAGAAATGATTTAAAAGAGTGTCCGTGGAGTTTCTTGCACGTTCTTCTCCATAGAGATCTACGCTTTCGAACGCGCAAATAGCTGCATGTTTTTGACGGACTGACTTTTTGACTGACAATTCAAAAGTACCTGATAATGGTTTATTTGAAATAAATGCTTTGACTTTGACTTTGACTTTGAAACGTTTTTTCGGGATAAAAAGGACCTATGATATTTAGCTAGTGTAGATACTTGTAGCTCTCCATCAGAAACCAATAGAAATGCAATCAATACTTCCGAAAATCTATAATAATTCTGGTGGTCCCGACAGACGTTGTTCTGTCCGAACGTTTGCTTTGTGTTTGACCAAAAATTCGAGTAAATTCGAGTAGCAGCGCCACCTACTGGATTCAATTGTGAATCTAAACTATTCTTGAATTCCCTTCAACACACAAAAAAAATCATCAACATCGGTCCAGCCGTTTAGGAGGAGTTCAGTGACATACCCACGTACACAAGAAATATATATATTAAGATAAAACTGAAGAGCTTTATTGCGCTTATCTCTGGAACTACCAGTCGGATTTGGAAATTCTTTTTGTATATGATAGCCACATTCATGAGAAATTCTACAGGCTATATACGAGAACGGCAAATTCTTACGGGAACGAGAAAATACAGGATATGCGCGTACGAAGTCGCGGGCAAAAAGCTAGTTATTTAATAAACAAACAATATCATCTCCAAATATAAATTCAGTTTAGATTAATATCAAACAATTTACATTATTTTTAGTCAAACTTACATTACACCTCTTTCATGCATCTGTGAATATTCTCCAGACATATTAAACAAAGAATTTATTGAATGTACTAGTTGCCGCCCGCGGCTCCGCCCGCATGATTGTCGAAAATTATCCCAAGGGAACATATTCCCGGGATAAAAAGTATCCTATTTGTGTTATTCCAGACCATAATCTACCACTGTGCCAACAAAATCATCAAAATCTATTCAGTCGTTTTTGCGTGAAAGAGTAACAAACATCCCCATACATACTTACAAACTTTCGCGTTTATAATATTAGTAGGATCTCAGTTCTTTAGCACGGCTTAAGTTCTTCATTAAGCTTTAGCTTAATGTCTTAGCAATGTAATGTATATTCCGCACACAGTTATTTTACTGCATCGAGTATATAAATCCATTAAGTACAATAAAAACTATAGAATAACAAAGCGTATAATAAATAAATTATCATTTTATATCATAAATCTCCCTCGAGAATAACTTAAGTACTAATGTTACGGATAAAGTTGGAATTAGAATCCTGGATTATGTTACCAAAGCGTTGGACGTAAATATGGGAATCCCTAGAGGAAGTTCATTGAAACCGCTATGCGAGAAAATACAAGTTTTTCGGTGGAAATCCGTAATTTAATCATGATGCCAAAACTTGATTTACCCGTGTTTCCTCGCGGCATATCGGGAAGTCGCCGTGCATTTTTTCGAGCCACTCAAAATAGTATAGCATTCTATCAATAAAAAAGTTTTCGCAATAAGGTCAGAATTTCCTAAGATTATTTTCTAAAACCAAAGATATACTCAAACCTTTCTTGTTTATCGCTCTTTCTATTAGTTAAATCCTCATCAAAATCCTAATTGATTTTCGTTTAGCAGAAGTAAGCGGAGAAACAGATACAGGCAGACATGGCTTTGTATCGAGGCGCACGGTAGTGCGCCAGGCTAAGTTCCGGCCAAGCAAGTTGCTTGCATTAGGACGCAGTGTGTATATTACACGAAACATTTCAAGCTGTTTTACCCCTTTATTACTTTGCTTGTATTCATTCACAACTTGATGAAACTTAGATCATTTATTACCTAGTTGAAAATTACTGGAATCGTTGACGAGATACAGGGGACCAAAAAGTGAAGATTTTCCGACTGACTCACTGACTAATCAAAATTATGGGGCACTTCCAGTCATGCTAGAAACTTTAAATTTGGTGTGAAGATAGGACTACAATTGAAGGAAGAAGTCGGAAAATGCATTTTTTAAAAGTTAAAAGGTTGAAATTAGGGTCGGTCCTCATGAGCTACTTTTATTTGTTCTTTAAAATATGACCCTATATAACCTATTTAACTTGGCAAGTTTTTTTCTACAACGTTGATTTTACAATCAATTTAATAAAGAGAAAACTTGCCAAGTGGACAATAGTGTCATATTTTTAAGAAAACGTTTTTTCGCATATCTCATTATTTTCAAACGATCAGGAAAGATTTAGTTCACTGGTATTCTCAAAAGACACATGTTAGAGTCATGGTCTATTCTGCAGTTCTGAAATGCTTGGCCTATTATTGATATCACCACTTTTATAACCCGATTTTTTGGGGATAGAAACTTGGCTTTTTTTCACATTATTGTTTTTGGGGGATTATTTTTAGTGATAGATAAAAGCTAGTTTAGGTAATAGAAAGTCGCAAATAATACCTGATTTTTAGTTCTTAAAGTTCTATAGTATCTCTACGAAGCTATGTTTTCAAAACCACCAACTGAGGAGAGTCTTTTCAAAAGGGGATATTACCAAATTTATAATTTTTTCAACTGAATATGAGGTCGTCTTACTTATGCTAAATACATCGAATGCAAAAAGGGATTTTCTACCTAGCAAATTGGACTTGAAAAAGCGTGTTCAAAACAAGACAGGATATTTTCTCAAGTAAATCGCCACAGTTCATATAGCTCACATTTAGTTTTCTATTTTCTGAAAAATGTTCCCCCTCAACTATCTGAGTAAATTAGATAGTGATTGATTACTGTTAGAGTTGGAACATTGTTCTCAGTGTACTCCCAAAAAACTGCAACCCAACTATTGGTAAATTCAAATTACGGCCAACTTTTCTGACTTGAACTGTAACATATTAATTAAAAATGGTTTACGTAAATGAATAATGATTTTCCAATGACCGACGACAGTTAGAATACGGTCCAGAGTTTATTAATAATATTACGATTAGTGGTAAATGTATGTGTCGATATAGATTCTAATCTCTTTTTTTATTATAAGGAATTCAAAAACGGGTTTTACTTGACATAATGTCTGGGTTGCACGAGATTACTTGTATAGGCTAGGCTAGCATCTAACGTCTGGTTGTCGCCAAATTGAATTTTGTTTACTGACACTCGCAGGATTACGACAAATCTATACGTATGCAACCCTAATCTCTTCAAAGTTAGAGTGAACAGGCTTCTTCTGGGTTAGCTCGCTCCATCGTCGACTTTCTCTCTGTCGTCTATGACCTAGACTAGAGTCAAGAGTAAACCCATATTAAATTTAAAAAAAAATCTATTGATTTGAAAGTCATCAAAAGCGGTCCACGTGTTTGGTCTCAAGAGCGCTACAAAGAAATAAAAATACATAGTGGTACATACCTACATGGGCTTGTAAATGTCACGCAGTCAGGAAAACAGTGCTATTAAGCTAGCAAGCTTGGCCACCCTGGCCTCTGGCATTGAGAACTATCTTCAGCTTTAGGCTTCCTATACACGAAGCTAGTTTCTCAAACTGGGATAGTTTTATAGTATGGGATTCTGTTTTTAGGGTTCCGAACATCCGAAACGGAACCCTTGTAGGATCACTACAATTTTCTCTGAATCTACTGGTTTCTGTTGAAATTTCGTACGCATATGAACTTCTGCGACTCAAACACAGACGCGTTACGTAAATAAATAAATGTTGAGTACGGGCGTCACTTTTGGGGGAAAATCTATAAAATTTTAAAAAAAAAGTTTCTCAATCTGTACCGTGCGATATCAGGGCCCGCTAGGGCAAGAGCCTGCCAGGGTTGCGGAATTTTTTCGAAAAAGTCACCGCGGCCTTGGAACACAAAGGGCTTTAGGAGGAACACGGATGGGTTTTAGTCAGTAAGAGTCTGACATGCTCTTCCGCTCCACCCAGAGCGGAAGAACTCAATTGATGATTTCCCCTCCGTAAAAAAAAAATAACCGTTTGATATATCAATTATAGGCTTTGATTTATATTTTTGTCGCAATTTAAAAACATAGTTTTGAAGTTTTTCAAGAAATTACACGAAAAGTGATCATTCCCTATCTCCGAATAAAGTGGCCCTGAAATTTTGAAAAACATGAAGATAATAAATCTATGTAAATCTATAGATTACGGGAAAACCTATAAGATGGCTATAGTGTGAAAATGACATGTTACAAAAATAAAATTCGTTCGGAACCCTTTGCACGCGAGTCCGACTCGCACTTGGTCAGTTTAAGAGCTAGCATCACCCTCCACCACTGACTTTACTACACTAGTTTGTATTCCAGCTTCATATGACCAGCGAAGCTAGTATTCGATTAACTAGAGAGAATTCAGCCCGTCAATTCCGTAAATGTCTCACCGTGTAAACTTAGATAGAGTGAGCATGAAGTGAACTGTCATTCCATCTTGATTTTAATGGATTGACAGCTCACTTCATGTTCACTTCACCTAAGCTTACACGGTGAGATGTTTACAAAATCGCACTGCAGTTTACTCCACTGACGTGTTGTTACTTTGGGAACTGCAATGGTACCTACTACTTTATAATTATGTGGAATCATGTAAACAGCACTATGCATAGTATATTTCAAGACAGGAAATTTAAGTTCCTAGCTTGAAGAAGTAACCTCGTGTCTCCCGGGCATAATGAGAAATTATGTCAAAATATATCAGATTTTACTAGTAAATCAGGTTGTTTTACTCCGCGGCCCATGGGCAAAGCCCAAAAGCTACTTACTGGCTTTGCTGCTAGTATCGTATAAACAGCCTTAGCAGGTGCCAAGCCAACCTGCTGAGTTGCAAAAGTCGCAGTCAATTCAAGCGACTATAACGAAAGGGGGTAAACAGAGCCGCTTTACATCCATCTCGGGTTCGAAACAGCGGAATCCGAACAAGGAGACGTGTGACAAGGATGGCTTCATCATGGTGGAGAGGAAAAAGAAGAAGAAGCCATCTTGTCGGAACCAGTGCGGCACCGCGCTGGCAGGACCAAACATGCTGCTGCGTCCAGCAACACCTACGACGCAGCTGTACGTGTCCCGGCTACATCACTCCACGAAGGTTGAGGAGATCGTGGAGTACATGAGAGTGAAGACCAACTGCACTTTGAGGGTCGAGAAGTTGGAGTCGCGTCACAACACAAACTTCAAGTCGTTTGTGGTGCGGGTTCCAACTCATCAGCTCGAGGTATTCCTCAAAGAAGAGTTTTGGCCGAAGGGTGTCGTTTATCGACGTTTCCGCGGCCAGCTGCGCGACACCAGTCAGCGAAACACGACGCCGTCATTTCGTGTGCAATAGTTAAATAAGTTATATTAATATGTATAAGTTTATTATTGTTTTAAGATTATTTTGTGTAATATGTCTATGGGCCTCAGCAGCCTGATAATAAAATGATTATTATTATTATTACTTATTTTCCATATTAGCTTAAAAAACTAGCCTCGTGTGTACCAAGCTTAGTTTGTGGGTCAAAAAGAGATTTGTTACTCAATAATATTAAATTTTATTAAATTTGTTATATTCTAATTTTATATGGGTACTTGCATGACTATTGTTTTTCCTGTGAATTTGACTTTTAAGAATATGACATTAAAAACTGATTACCGGACAATTATTGATTAACTAGCTGATGCCCGCGACTTCATTCGCGTGTATGTTGGAAAATAAAAAACTGTCGCTTAGATAAGATACACTAACAGACAACATCCTGCATTAGCTGACCCCTCTTAGAATTAGGAATTCGGAATTCGGAAGAGTGTTATGCAGGACACTGACTGTATCACCTCTTCCATTTAAAATGCCGACCAGTCCTGGTATTTTTTTGATGATAGCGCTTCTTTATAGAGTACACGATGTTAGCGGCGGAATCACCTGGAGCATACTCAAAAACCGGCCAAGTGCGTGTCGGGCCACGCACAGTTTAGGGTTCCGGTATTACCCGCCCCTTAAGCCATGACAAAAAAAGCAAATTTTACAATGACAATACAAAGTTACAAATACATTTAGTTTTAAGTCTTTTTCTATGTGGTTACTACGAATTTTTTACTTAATCAGATTTATTTTTTAAGTTGGTCGACTATTACTCGTTAATATATATTTGCAATAATACTTATGACTATTATAGCACTATTATGATTATTATAGTGGTTAATGTTGCATGCCATACGGTAGAATGTACTGGATCCAATTGTTTTTATTTTCACACCATAACTATGTTTTGTTTCCTCCATTCTTTGCAAATAAATGATTTCTGATTCTGATTAGAATTCTTGAATTGTGCCTAGCACAAATGTTTTGACGTATAGTAACGTTAACGTACAGTATCTTTAACGTAGGCAATTTTTGAATATAAAAAACTAAAACCCCAGAGTACTTTGGTTTAATTTGTATCACACAAAAATATAAATATACTCGTTGTATCAATTCAAATAAATATTATGTGCGAAACGAGTATTATAGTTATAGTAAAACTTTACGTACGTTACTATACATCAAAATTATTCGTGCTAGTCCCTCTGCAAGAGAAAAATATCATCACCAGACAGCCTTATTACTTCCTCTGAAAAAAAAAAAAAAAACAGCTTTTAAAATACTAGTCAGACAGAACGCCCAAGTTTCGTTATAAAAACTTCATTGTTTAAAATGTTCTATTATTTTAAATTCTCAATGGACTGTTTCTGTTTGAAGTCAGTTTTTCTTTCGCTTCAAATTGAAAGTACAGCAAGTTAGCTTACTTAATGTTTTTGCCAATGAAAAGTTATAACGGAGTCTTGAGTCTTCGTTTATTTTATTTTTTTAATATACTTCGGATCTATTTTAATGCTTGTTTTTGCATTTATTGATATCCGTATCTGACCAGGCGAATACTTATGCTCTAATTGTAGGTACTACTTTTACCATTGTGGAGAAGGGGCCATTGTCCTGCAGTGAGCAATACCATCGCCAACTTCTTGACAAAAATCATGCCAAACAAACTTGGCAACTTTTCATCATAAACTGTTCAGTATTGATCCCTGTAGACTTGCCAGCCTGTTTGGCATATCGGTTGTCTCCAGTTCCATTCCAACCAGAACAAAGCGACATAGCATTATTAACATTTTTGCGACTACCCTCGCCTGTCGGATTTGCAATTACTGGGACAACCCGAGCTAGAGTGCCAGGAAATTCGTTGGATTCTTTGTAGTATGCAAATATTTGGATAGCACTACAATAGGGTACAAGAATATTGGTTGCGTTTTATGCATTTAATTTCTTTTCGGGATGTATTTAGTATAGATTAGCTTTTGCCCGCGACTTCGTACGCGCATATGCCGTTTTTCCCCATTCCCGTAAGCTCCCCTTAGTGCTCCCCTACACTCCCCAAGGAATCTACATGCCAAATTTTAGCTTTCCACGAACAGTGGTTTCGGCTGTGCGTTGTCCGTCAGTCACTCAGTAAAGGAAGAATTTTATATATTAAAGCCACGCATATTACACTTTTTTTAAATGCTGTTTTGGCTGAGAGTTATTGCACCCAAAGTCTGTATTTATCACGAATATTTCTACCTGTATACCAAACAAAGAGGTTAACCTCTTTATAATATACTAGCGGACGACACGCGGTTTCACCCGTGTAGTTCCCGTTCCCGTGGGTACGGGAATAAAATATAGCCTATGTTACGTGCTGATAATGTAGCTATCCATTGCTGAAAGAATTTTTCAAATCGGCGCAGTAGTTTTTGAGTTTATTCATTACAAACATACACACACACAAATACAAATTTTTCCTCTTTACAATATTAGTGTAGAAGAACTTACTTCGGATGAAAGATCGCTATATTCCCTAGATTATAAGTTAAACGCTGTTTCTACAAAGCATACCTAACCTCCTAAATTGCTTCAACTCGTTCATTCTCTAACCGGATTTAAACCTTACCAGACCAGTCCAGAGGACAAATCAGGTAATCTTTAGGTACTTTTTAGGTCGTTAAGTGCAAAAGCAAATGCTTAAACTTTATAGTTTCCAAATAAATTAATGTCTTCTTTGAACCGTTTTATCCTTATTGCCTTAGGTTGACCACCTGATGCAACGACTTTAAAAATAGCGAAATATTGTCGAAAATCAACTTCTGTTTTGTTTGTTGTATTGTTAATCAATCAATCATTATATACAGCCAACATAGTTTTTATGAATACTTATATGCATAAATTTACACTTTGTCTTTTCTCCCCTATTGACCTTGTGGAGTCTTTGTACTATAACGGTTTGAAACAATATCGGTGTCACCGGAAAATTACAATCGCCGTAAGATTGTAAAATATCGCGCGATATTGTAAAATATATTTTCTTAATAAGACACTACATTGGAAACTATTGAATTTGGATGGAATTTATTGTACCTACACAAAACGAATTATTACAAAGATGTATAACAATCCTATGGAGTCTGCAATATTCCGGTGACTTCGGTATTAGGTGTCTTGCAGTGACACCTCTATTTCCAAAAAAATGGAATGTTTGCAATGTTAATCCTTTATTTTTCTTTTTTGTTCAATAGTAAACATGTTCAATGTAAATTTGCTTATACTCGCGTTTTGCGAATGAGGATAAGGTAGTCTAGGTACCTACTCAAGTCCTTTTAGTGCACTAGTCGATAAGGACACCAATAAACATTCGCACTAAACGTTTACAAACGTCTTTTATAATGCGCACAGCAAAGGAGTGGAACTCTCTGCCTGCGGCTGTGTTTCCGAACGTATACAACCCTAATCTCTTCAAAACTAGACTGAACAGGCTTCTTCTGGGTAAGCTCGCTCCATCGTCGACTTTGTCTCTGTCATCTATGACCTAGACTAGAGTCAAGAGCAAACCCATTTTAGATAAAAAAAAACCTTCTTGTCACTGGACTGTAGTGTTCTACAAAGACTACATTATCGTCTAATAAGTAACCCGTAATAACTAACTAACAAAAAACTAATCCATATCGATATCTATAGGTGCTTATCGATCTATACTAATGTAATAAAGCTGAAGAGTTCGTTTGTTTGCTTGAACGCGCTGATCTCTGGAACTACAAGTCGGATTTTGAAAATTATTTTTGTAAATAAGCTTCTTCTGGGTAAGCTCGCTCCATCGCCGTCTTTGTCTCCGGCATCTATGACCTAGACTAGAATCAAGAGTAAAACCATATTAAATAATAAAAAATAAATAAATAAAATGATAGCCACATTCATACGGCTATACAGGAACGGTAAAAATCGAGATATGCGCGTACGAAGTCGCGGGCAACAGCTGTCTCTTTGTTACCTACCTGCTTGTTCTTCACGCTTTGGATACAACTTTGCACACAAATAGATATTGTTCCGGTATTGGACATAAGATACTTTTTATACCGAGAGTTGTTCCCCCTGAGACAATTTTTGACTTTCGAGCAAAGCTGCTGACAAAAGCTAATGTTAAGTAAATCAAAACTAATGTTAATGCGTTATTGATTTATTTACATTAAAGTTAACAAGCATACAAAAAAATTGTCTATCGTTTAGGTAATTATTCTCTATTCTACTTTATTAGCACTAAACAGAGGCAAGTCAGACGCAGACTTTAATTTTATGGGTAACCAGTAACTAGACAGAGTAATTACTGTATTTTTGTAATTATAGTAGTAAATATGTAGGTATATAGCCAGTGCACTGCACTGTTGACCTTCGCCTTTGAAGTGGTCATCGTAGTAGGTATTTATATATATCACCGGATAATTGCAAACTGCGTAAGATCACAAAATATCTTGAAAGATTGTAAACTTTCGATACATTGTGAAATAAACATTTGTTCTGCAATTACACGAATCAAAATCTTCAATCCTATATTAAAAAAATTGTGAACTGACTTATGTCAGTTCACAATTTTTTCTGGCGACCAATCAGTTCTCTGGTCTACAATTTGTCTGTTTTGGTGTGATAGTTAAATTGGAAACTTCATTGGTCTTTGTTTCCTCTGAATAGACCAGTGAGAGCCTTGTTTCCAGGTTTACTATCACACGACAACGGATAAATTGTAGAATTGTGCTGTTATTGGTCGCCATTTTATGTCAGTCATTTCTCGGAATAACTTCGAGAGATAGGCTACCAAAATTATGATTACATTCCAAGTGTTCAGTTGACAATTTATCGAGAGTTTACAATCTCTCTATATATTCTTACGGAGTTCGTAATTTTCCGGTGACGTTATATACAGGGTCCTCAAGTTATCGGGGTCAAAATCGTTGCAAATTAGCTCTAAAATATCCCATTTGAAATAACGCACTCTCAATTTCAATCAATTTGATTAACCAATCACTTTGTATATTTATTTTCCTAAATACGGACTGGACCGACGCCAACGCAGTCTTTAAAAAACCCAGTAACACGTACGAACCTATTAAAGTTTTGCAGATGAGTCGGGTAGTAAAGATACTCAATAGCGTGTCTCTGCGATTGGACATTTATCCCTGCTTTACGAAAGTCCATAGGGTGGCATTTAGTGTATTCTCTTCTGTGTAACTTCTGCCGGTTCTCCGAGGCGTTACTTGGGACTGGTCAACATGGAGCGCTTATAATATGTGTGGTGTGGGATGTGTCAATCAATCAATCATTTATTTATTTTAAACATGGGTATTGGTACATAGATGTTCTATTTTACATAGTATAGTTCTCCATATTTTACCGCAAGGGCATGCAAATAATATTCAATTCACAAATTAAAATCAAATAAAAAATAACAAACTATACAAATTTAAATCACAAAAATTATAAATGTCAGATTTAGTTAAATAAATGTCATGTTAGGGTCACAAAACAATAAAACAATAAAAATGTCGAACTGGTTACGCTAATAAAAATTATAAATGTCAAATTTTGTTTAATAAATGTCATGTTTACATTACATTAAAAAAAATAGATATCTGATAGTGTGTGTGGCGGCTGTGTGTGTGGTATACTGTGGTGGTTTCTGAGCGGCGTTATAACAGTAACAATACATGACTACTTTTGGCTATGGGAATGAATACATCTATTATAAGAACTAGCTTTCTTCCGCGACTTTGTACTTGCAAATCCCGTTTTTTTCACGTTCCTGTATACCCTCATGAATGTGGCTATCATATACAAAAATATTTTTCCAAATCTTACTGGTACTTTCCTATATCGTGTTCAAACAAACAAACAAACTCTTCAGCTTTATTAATAGATATAGATATATCTGCATTGTTTGGTCCAAGGAGAAAATTTTGGAAACGGATCGAACTTCCGACCACTTGCTAGACAGTTCGATCCTAGACATTAAGGCTATTATAGAAGTTGCTGTTAACCTCTATTTAATATCGTTGGTGTTGAGCTCCTTTTGAGTTGAGTTACACGATTAGGTACTAATACTGACTTGACAGGTCCAATCTTCGACACTCAAACTAGTCCCATTAGCCTATTCCAAACATATGTCGTCATGATTCTACTGTGGGAGAGAGACGGAGCTAAACAGGACGAATAACACTTTTCCTTTTTCACTACGGCAGTAGACCACTTCGGGGTTAACACCTGCATGGTTTCGACCAATAGGTACCTACAATACATTGTCTGAACTTTAAATGAGACTTCCTCCTCTGAGTTTGTTTCTTTATTTCTGCACTAAGTAGTCGGCTAGTGGGAAAGATCAAAGAAACCGGTTATGTTGGCAATGTTAAGATATTTAAATAAACAATTTACCTACTGGATAACATTAAAATACCTATTAGTCCAAGATCCCATAACCTTGGGGCCTGGGGGAACCCACTCGTTTTGTTTATCTGAAATTAAGTGATGTTTTTTTTTTGAGTGACGTCTCGTGCCTGAGGTTGTTGACTGCTTAACCGGGCTTGCCTGTGGTGGCCTTAATATAAATATTAAAGCCTCCAGCCAGGGCTTATAAAAAACTTACAAACTAAGCGACTACACGCTCGCGGGCCCCCCCCCTGTGGGGTACGGGCCTCGGCTTTGGGCGTCGCTGGGGGGAGGACAGCTAGGGACGGGCTGGATTGAACTAGAATTAAGTGATGTTTTGGGGCTCAGCTTTATTTCATTGATATCTACAAACCCTGCTGCCGCCCCGACGACCACTTGTCATAGCCATGCTAATAAGAAACCAAGACCTGAATCCTTCAAATGTTTTGTTCCAGAATGTCCAACTAGAGAACAATTCGATGATGTTCGACAAATGGCTGAAGCTACCGATGCCCCTGGACTTCAAGGTGTATGTGTTCAACGTCACCAACGTGGAGGACGTGAACAAAGGGGAGAAGCCTATGCTGAAGGAGATCGGACCTTTTGTGTACAAGTAAGTACATGCACATATTTAACTAGCCTTTGCCAGTGGTCTCTATCGCGTTAGTTTTTTCTTTTTTATCGCAATAAAAAAACCTAGCGTCTAACCATCTCCAGGGTCTCTTTATCTTTCTAACCAAATTCGTCAGAATCGGTTCAGCGATTTAGACGTGAAAACTGGAAACAAACGATATTTATTAGGATTTCGGACTGTCGCATTGCAGGGCAAAGGGCACTTTTTCCATTTAATCAATCTGTGTAGCATCTGTGTGTGTGTGTGTGTGAATGGTGATCTCATCACTTCCTTTTAATTTTTATGATTTGTTGTTGTATCGGCAATAGAAATACACACTCTATAAAAATTTCAATTGTCTACCTATTACGGTCCTTGAAATACAACCCGCTGATAGACAGACGGACAGCGGAGGCTTAGTAATAGGATTCCGTTGGTTACTTTTTGGGTACGGAACCCTTAAAACAGAGTTGGAAATGCTTTCCGGAATCATTGAGTGCTTTTCTATTACAATTCAAACCAGAGCTGACATTTCATGTGTCCCCAGTTTGTCGGCTGCTAAATTGATGTTCTGCGGTATCTCAATTCTGCATTATGAAGAAGTCTTTAGAAAACCCAAGCAATTCAGTTTAGATAAATAACACAAACCGCGTAACCCTTACTATTAACTAACTATCAATTTAACTTCTACTGAATGCCACAAACTTGAAGGGATCACATTGAATCGCTTCATTAGTTCGTGAAATTTTCCGGAATCGAATGTATCCGCTAACACATTGCGCGGTGTTAAACGATGGTCACCAATTTGATAAAGATTGTGTAACATGCATATTTAGACTTGGATTTCTGTTAGAATTGGGTATTTGACTCAAAGTCACTTTTCTTTTTTTTATCTTTGCCCCACACTAGGAATTTCTCCTGTATCGTGGGTGCGTTTACAAACATACATATCTCACATACACAAACAGCCAGACCCGGACTAACTATCTGTAGGCGGGAATCGAACCTGCAACACGCAGCGCTCTATGTCATGAGCGTCCGTATGAGAGAACGGAACCCCTCTAAGTGCCAATTCTACTAACTTTTAAGCAACGTTCGCATCGCATCTCCTTCGTAATTTGTTATTAATGTAGGGAAATAGAGGTTTTTTTGACAGACTTCGTCTGACATGCGAATGCTTAAAAAAAAACCCACCGAATTGAGAACCTCCTCCTTTTTGGAAGTCGGTTAATAAGTAGAATTAATTGGCCCTCAGATCTTTACTCACAGATTACGGGAAAACTATACTTTGAACTTAAATATGTTAAAAATATTATTCGTCCGGAATAGTTTGCGCGAGTACAAATCGCATTTATTTATAGTAACATCAGGTACAGGTCCTAATTTTGTTTTTAACGTTTTTGTCATGGGTTCAAAAAAGTTCAGAAATTTAGGTGACACTGGGTTCAAATACACTGTGTTTTATTTAGCCTACAATACATTTAAGTCATCGACTTCCTGCCCTTGTCCCATGTGGCTTGGGGTCGAGTCGAGATGGTTTCTACCATTTTTCTCTGTCAACCGTCACGCTATCATTACTCCATTTTCTTTCATATCATTCATTCATTCGTCATAATTTTAAATAGTCTATTTTATCTTACTGTATTTATTTCATATTTTTTGTATCTATATTCACATACACAACAGACTTTGTTACCGTACGTCATGTCCTAGGCGACCACTGAAAATCAGCACCGTGCTCTGGGTCCCCCACTTGGCTTCCACTGGCTTCCACTCAGCATAATGCTGTGCGCATTATGCTGAGTGGAAGCCTTTTTGCCACAAACACGACATGCATCTGCTTTATTGAAACTAATATTCGTTATTTTTATTCTTATTTCGTTTTTAACTTGTCTTTACTACATAATTTAAGAACTACTAACACTATGGTTTAGGATTTAGTTTAAGCAAAATCCACTTATGTATGTATTCTTTTGGCAATTAAATAGTTTTCCTTTCTTTTCTTTATTTTTTTTTCTTTTCACACAGTCAAAAACAAAAGACATGTTTGTTACTCATCACCATCATCAATTCGGCTGAAAGACTACTACGTCCAGTACTAGAGAAACGACTCCAACCAGCATGATCACAAAGTGAGCTGTCATGCCATCTTGATTATATGGATTGACAGCTCACCTCGTGATCACTTCACACTTCAGCCTTCACTTCGACATGTTTACAGAATCTTAAAATAAAATCTTAAAATAAATAAAAGTTCGGCTTAATTAGTTTGATTTACTTGTTAATGCTTGAGTTTGTTTGTTTTTTGATGGCAGAATGGAGTGTGCTAGCTAACAAGTGTCAATTAATTTCATAAAATTTGATTTACATATTAGACATAATTTTCTGTGTCATGTTTTGTAAACTTTGCATACTGCTGTATAAATTCAAGTTTTTATATCTTAACAGACAGATGTGTTGCTGGAGAGTTTGTTGCGCCACTTCTTCCCAGCTAAAACACTAGGAAGTGGTGCCGGGCGTGCGTTTTGGGGGACTGTCTTTATGTAGAACTTTGACGTTCAAAAAGTGCTGGCACTCAGCCTAATTTGAATAAATGACTTTTGATTTTGATTTTTGATTTTTTGAATCGCATCCAGCGGATTCCTGCGGTTATCTTAATAATCAGTTAATCTTTAGTTGTGATGTTCAGCTCAATGCTGTTTCATTCATAATGTCATACCTGAATCAAAATACTATGGGAATGGCCAAACCCGATAAGGTGCTTCAAACTATTACCTAATACTAGAGCGTAGCACATGTTATAGGTACTCGTAAAATTATGCGATATCGCTTAAAATATGTAGAAACATATAACAGTGTTTCCACAGGAACTATAAATTATACAACATTTTATACAAAGGTAGTTTTTGATACAGGATATCGAACACTTCTTCCTGAAATCAACCGTTGACGTTACTTTACCTTCTTGTTAAATATTTTTTGAACCTCAAATTCTTATCAAAACAAATTATATACTTAGGTAGGTACATCTTTTACTAAACCGTTTGGGAATCGATATTTTACGGCACAAAGTCAAAGTTAAAACGTTTATTCCAATTAGGCCATTAAAAGGCACTTTTGAACTTCAATATTACTGTTAAAAAAATATGTATAAAAATAAAATGACTCTACTGTCCATTCACAAAGGTAGATGGAGAAGAACGGACAAGAAACTCCATAGTTACTCTTTTCAAATAAAAGACATAGACTTATATAAACTCACGCATTTTTCTCATGGGGGTAGGCAGAAGCTACAGAACGCCTCCTGCTTACCACCTTACCTTTTGTTTCGCTGTCACTGAGGAAGGGCCCAGTTGCATACCACCTATCCATAATTCAAGTAAGTTGATAAATCATCAATCGTGTATAACAAAGTAGATACTATAGCATTTTTAACAGCGATTTGTATATATCGTTCTTCCGAAATGTATACATCTATATCGACTCAGAGATTTAAATAAGACTGCAATTAAAAAACAAAAAAAAATAATTCCAATGCATAAATATAAAGTATCTTATCATGTTGGTACAGACTTTGAGCTGGGATTTTAATATGCAACAAAATATGGAATACATATACTAAGGTTAGTAAAAACAATATGGCGAACCTTCGAGACAGACTCAAAGAGATCGGATGTTCGTGTATCGGATCATTCGGTTCCCTTCAAAATGGTTGAGCTGAATGGTGCTGATTCACGCGTCATGTTCGTGAACGGGCGCTGTCAGTGGAGACTGGTGATGACCACCGCAAATATTAAAATAAGCCAGTGGCAACTAAGGGATGCCTTAGTTGCCACTGACTTATTTTAGCAACAAGGTCAATGTAACCAGGATTTTTGCAAACATTAAAATGGTTTAAAAGAGTGTCCGTGGAGTTTCTTGCACGTTCTCCATTTAAATCTACGCTTTGGAACGATAGCTTCATATTTTTGACTGACTAACTTTGACAATTCAAAAGTATGTACCTGTTAATGGTTTATTTGAAATAAATGCTTTGATTTTGACTTTGTATATTTTAAAGGTAACTCTGACAATGGAGATAAAATCTCATCATCTTCCTGCCCTTGGCTACACGTTTCGTCTTCCATTCGCCCCTTACAACCACCACGTTATCATTCACTCCCTTTTCTTTCATTTAAAATATTATTCTTGGAAAATCCACAACATCAAAATCAAGATTGCCATTTAACGCAGCAATGCTGCCAGTTATCTGGGCACTAATCCCATTGATGGCGATGTGGACGATTTTTTTATGCCCAATAAGTTATTTTTATACGCGATTGATAATTAGAAAAAAAAATAGAAAGAAAAATGTTTATTTGGGACTCGCACAAGACAAACAAACCAGTATAATAAAATACTCACCTGTGCGAGGCCAAAATGGTCCCTATTTCAGCTTATGCTGAGATATCTAAAAAAATAAATAACGCAGCGCTGGTATTCTGATAAGACCAGTCAGTTCTCTCCTATGTTAAGATATAATAGACAGCCACCACCCATGTTATTCACACAAAATTGGGCTACTGTTGAGATTTTTCTCATATTAAAAACCAATGAATCGTCCTGACCCCTAGGTATCGATCTTAGACCGAAACGGCAGTCGTTATACGAAACAAAGACAGACAGTTTTTTCTCCAATCACGAAGGATAAGAAACTCAGTGAAATGCTAAGTTAATTACCTACAACTGATCAATCAATCCCACCTATCGTATCCTTAAGCTGAACCTATATTAAGTCCATCAATCTTAGAAGAGGCATTACCTTTCCCTATTGATCCGGCAAGATAAGCCAAAGGACGCAAAACACTAACCATTTTTAACCGTCTTCAAAAAAAGGAGGAGGTTCTCAATTCGGTTGAATTTTTTTTTTATGTTTGTAACCTCATAACTCCGTCATTTATGAACCGATTTCAAAAATTATTTTTTCATGTGAAAGGATATACGTTCCGATTAGTCCCATAGAAATTTAATCAGAATCGGTTTAGTACTTTGGTTTTTAAATCAAAATATCTGGAGGAAATAGAAAATATTTCATTCAAGTAAACAAAATTACGTGTTTTGCTTTCCTGTGACTTTCCAGGTGTTATTAGGTGGGGTGCAAATATAATAAACTTAAAAAAAAACACTTCAAAGTATAAAATAACTTTAATTTCGGAATTCGATGTTAAAATACGAAGAAACAACCAAAAACACCGACTTCCGAAATTAAACTTACTTTATTATATTTTTTTGTAAAAAAGTTTTTTTGAAGTGTTTCGTCCTATTTTCGAATCCAAACGAATTTACATAGTTTCGGTTTGGTGACTAGAGAGCCCAAATTCACAGGAAAAGTGCTGGGGAACTTATCAAACACACGAAGGCTCACTTGCGCTGCTCCGCTTAGCACTGGGCTAACGGCCTTGTCCAGGGCTAAATAAACAAATTTGCAAAATGGTCTTGTACACGTACCGTACGTGCCTTAGTGTTTTTATACAGTATTTTTAGTTATTTCAGTAGCCTCTCAAAAACAGTAATGTCAATGGACTACGATCCCAGAGCCCCCAGTCCTTACTTATTTTCTCAGTTACATAATCTGTGGTCAAAGTATTGGAAAAATCATAGACTTGTATGTTTATTGCGTGTCTCTGGGACTAATCAAAAAGTTAATTCCGTAAAAACTAATAAAAAAATTAATAAGTTAGTAAGCCTCAATTAGCTAATGCTAAATTAACAAGATAATTTTCTTATTTTTGCGCAAGTTGCCCTAAGTTTCATTTGGCTGGCGTTTACTGCTATTAATTCACAAAGATCACTAAACGAAAATTGTTCCGTCGTAGAACGCATCCATCGCGAATAGTGCTCCTCGTCTTGTATCTCGCGTCTCCCTCTCAGCACGGAATCAAGATGGTTTTAAGACGTCATCATAGAAGTGCCGCTGGCTATTGCTGATAAATGCCAGTTAAATTTTCAGGACAGCCGCATTCTGAATATTTATTATTTCAAACTAATTATCATTAAACATTATGACAATTCTGACACAATACAAAATTCCTCGTTTTTCATTGAATTCAAACTTTGATAATCATAAAATATTACGACTACCTCCCTCAATATTCTCTATCAATGAGATCCATTATAAAATATTATCACAGTTCATAAAAGATCTTTTATTTCTTCTGTGTTTCAAGAGCAGTTTCAGACAGCTACTGAATTTAACGTATATTTTAAAAGGCTTTTAGCTTTAAAAGACTCGTTTCCTTTGTTATTTAGCTTCCTGGTGGTCTTTAACACCCGGTTTCAATAACGTATCTACCTTTAACCAACTGTCAAATTAGCTACCAAAATTTATTATTTCAACATCATTATAATATCTCGGTAATAGCCGCATGGTTTGGTCTTCAATCTCAACATGATTAGGAAAAGGCTAGAAAAAAAAAAAAAAAAAAAAAAAAAAAAAAAAAAAAAAAAAAAAAAAAAAAAAAAAAAAAAAAAAAAAAAAAAAAAAAAAAAAAAAAAAAAAAAAAAAAAAAAAAAAAAAAAAAAAAAAAAAAAAAAAAAAAAAAAAAAAAAAAAAAAAAAAAAAAAAAAAAAAAAAAAAAAAAAAAAAAAAAAAAAAAAAAAAAAAAAAAAAAAAAAAAAAAAAAAAAAAAAAAAAAAAAAAAAAAAAAAAAAAAAAAAAAAAAAAAAAAAAAAAAAAAAAAAAAAAAAAAAAAAAAAAAAAAAAAAAAAAAAAAAAAAAAAAAAAAAAAAAAAAAAAAAAAAAAAAAAAAAAAAAAAAAAAAAAAAAAAAAAAAAAAAAAAAAAAAAAAAAAAAAAAAAAAAAAAGGCAAATTGATTTCAATTTCCCAGTTGTTGCGTGGGATAGCTATCTGGCTAGTATTACATTATAAGATTTCCATATTGTGGGTGTTGGTACATGGTGTACATCCCACCCACACACACAAAACGTTTTGGGAACACATTCATTGTGCGTACAGCTGAGGAGTGAAAAAATCCCTGCCTGAGGCTGTGTTTCCTGACAGCTACAGCCTGGGAGTCTTTAACGGCAGGTCCAATAACGTATCCTATTTTTGACCAAATGTCAAAATAGCTACCAACAGTAGCTGAAACGTCATGTTTGCCTTTCAAACATGACGTAGCAGCTACTGTTGGACAGTTGGTCAAAGATAGATACGTTATTGAGACTGGCCCTAAATCAAGAGTGATTACTTAAAAGCGAGCGAGCTCCATCGTCGACCACATCATAGCTGTCCATCAAGTCAGGCTACAAACGCGAGACTATCAATCATAAAAAAGCTTCTTCATCCTAATTTTTCACATGTGACGAGTAAAACATGGATCCCAGTTACTTGGTGGTGGAGGTAAGATAAGCAATACTGGTACCAGTAGTATATCCGATTAAACTGGAAGCCGAGACCAGTATTTTGGGAAAAGGCTGGGTAGGTTTAATGGTGTACCTTACTTTTACTTTCCACATACACCTCTCCGGACTGGTCGATGGGTATTTAATCGGTTGACCCACTGGACAAATATTTAATCAAATAACATCTTAACATTAGCACGTCTGAATAAAATCTACCCCGAACTAAACAATCGACAAAAACTAGATACTATTTAAAACTAATTCCAAATTCGAATGTGTGTTCAAATACAGCCAGAACTATTTATCTCACAGCCTGCATGCTGTAAGGTTCTCTTTAGCGGGTAACTATCACAGTGCGATTAAAAAAAAAAAAAAAAGTTATTTTATATTTCAAGTACCTAGTGTTTTTTATTTGGAACTCGGTTGTATTTTTTTGTTAAAAAGTTTCTTTTATTTTACAGTTTTTAGTACTCTGTCGTTTTTCGTAATTCTTAAATACCACTGGAAAGTCAATTTCGTCTACTCGGGTGTAATTTTTTCCACCTATTTTGATTCAAAAACCAAACTACTGAACCGACTTTGATGAAATTCTCGTGGGACCAATATCCTTTCACATAAAAAATATTTGTTCAAATCGGTTCATAAATGACGGAATTATGAGGTAAGAAACATAAAAAACCGGCCAAGTGCGAGTCGGACTTGCGCACGAAGGGTTCCATACCATTATCTATAAAGAGGGCACAAAAAGCACGTTTGTTGTATGGAGCACCCTTAAATATTTATTTTATTTTGTTTTTAGTATTTTTTGTTATAGCGGCAACAGAAATACATCATCTGTGAAAATTTAAACTGTCTTACTATCACGGTTCATGAGATACAGCCTGGTGACAGAGTGACCGACAGACAGACGGACGGACAGCGGAGTCTTAGAAATAGGGTCCCGTTTTACCCTTTGGGTACGGAACCCTAAAAAACATACTACTGAATTGTGAACCTCCTGTTTTTTTTTCAAGTCGGTTAAAAATAGGCATTTTTATTCCAATATACTTGAAATCATACTTCTACCTAGATAATTTCAATCCATCGCTAATTCGCCAGTAACTCAATAATCGTCTTTAGCTTAGTGCTTTTAATTTGATTTTTAAGTGGCCATAAAAAGCACTGGTTGCAACGGGATTCAAACTTTGTGGTAAATGAAATATAGTTTGTTGTTCAAAAAATTGCCTGTTTACGCCAATCCCGCGTTTGTGTGCCCCAATCCCAGTTCTGAATCAATTTTCAAAAAATTTTTTTCTTCACGAAAATAGAAATGAACAGAGGGCTCTTCAATCAAGACTCTTTATAACAGGAAGTTGCTTTAAATCCGGGATTGTTACAAAATCACCTTGTTTACGATATCGAAAATGAAGCAATTAAATTAATTAAGCCAACAAAGCAAACTCAACCTTGACTTATACAGTTCACCCATTGAGGGCTGCAAAATACTCGGTGTTCATGTTGTTTAATTTTATTAATTTTGTTTTGTTTTCAAGGTAATTTGATATAACTCTTTTCCGCATCGCAAATAAATGATCCTGATAATAATCTTGCACCGTCACGTTTATAATTAGTTTTTGTGACCGAGTTAAATCCGGGCATAAGATCCTGGATCGGAGTTATTTGGTTCTAGAAGTTTTTTAGGGTTCCGAACATCCGTAAAAACGGAAACCTTTTAGGATCACTCGGGTGTCTGTTTGTCGGTCCGTTTGTCACAGCCAATTTTCTCCGAATCCAATTCTCACAATCCACCGATTCTGTTTAAATTTGGTACACATGTGAATTTTTGTAACCCAAACACACGCCAACATTACGAAAATAAATAAATTTTGAGTATGGGTCACTTTTGGGGGATTAACGAGAAAATTAAAAAAGAAACAAACTGTACCTTCTGACGCATCAAATGAAAGGGCTTGTTGTTAGGATTTTAATTATATATTTTTTTCATAATTTTAAATAATAATTTTGTAGTTATTCAAGAAATCAGATGAAAAATCACCATTCCATCCCAAAATTTTGAAAAAAAAAATTGTAACTTAACTACCATCTATTTCTTTCCAGACAATACAGAGAGAAGACAATCCTGGGGTACGGCCCCAACGACACGATCAAGTACATGCTGCGCAAGCGCTTCGAGTTCGACGCCGAAGCGTCGGGCGGACTCACGGAGGACGATGAAGT
Source organism: Mamestra configurata (assembly GCA_002192655.3). Taxonomy (NCBI): domain Eukaryota; kingdom Metazoa; phylum Arthropoda; class Insecta; order Lepidoptera; family Noctuidae; genus Mamestra; species Mamestra configurata. Next base: position 166,958 of record NDFZ01005250.1, read on the forward strand.
CACCGTCATTCACTTCTCTTACTTGGTAATGATTATTAATTCAATACTACCGGTTACAATCCACTACTTCACTTTGAGGAATAGTAAAGAATGCCTCTAGTAGATCATCATCTGCCTAGCCTTTTCCCAACTATATTGGGGTCGGCTCCCAGTCAACCGGATTCAGCTGAATACCAGGATTTTAATAAATTTCGGAAATCGGTGACAAAAAACGGAAAAACAACAAAAAACACCGATTGCTGCCGTACCGTGTTTTTTATTTGGAAGTCGGTTGTATTTTTTTGGAAAAAGTTTTTTTTTTCACTTATTGGTGGTTTACATGTGCCTACCCCTTCACAGCTTACCAGCGTGACGTTATGTTATGAACTGGTGTAAACAATAGACAGCCATGAAATTTCAGCAATCCCAGTCCATTTGTTATCATTTATTGAGGAGTTCCGTTGCCTATCTACCTATACAAAGTACCTATAAAATTTGAAGAGTTCTCTCTCTATTTCTCCAGGATCCCATCGTCAGATCCTGACTTGATGATCAACAAAAAAAAATCCAAATCGGTCCAGCCATCTTCGAATAATCGGGGAACATACGTAAATAAAAATAAAAAAAGGTTCCGACGAATTGAGAACCTCCTTCTTTTTTTGAAGTCGGTTAATATATACATCAGAAAACAATGCACCCTCCGCTAGCTACATTCCCGTAACGTAGGAAATAGTTATTAAACAAGCCAAAAGACTCGTACATCAGATTTTCCCTGAAAACTTGAAAAACGAAAACCTGATTCAGTAGATAAACAATTACAACATCGTTCGAAAAAACAACAAGCATTTCATAAATTCGAAACTTTTTGCCACATAAAAACGTGCAGGCTTTCCAATATGCCCCGAAGTTAAAATATTAATACAGTACTTGGACGAAACGACTTTGGTCGGAGTTTTCGTACTAAATAAAGTTGAACTGGAGTAAACTCTGACTACAACAGAATGCCTTCCATTCTAAGGGCTACAAATAACTGATAAAGTTCGACTGTGAGAAACTCAATATTGAAGAAGGGCGATAACCGAGGCTTTCGCCCGGGGCGGGTTGAAACACAGGTCAATGATCGTCTTCCTGATACAATCAAGAGACAATTTTAATGCCTCTAGCTATCTGACGAGACACAAAGGTGAAGCTCAAAAGGAAACACGAATTTCTATAGATGGTTTGGAAGTTGACTTGAACTTTCTTCGGTTGTAAATTGAACAACCTTCATTCCAAAAGTTTTACAAACAAAATGTTATTTGTTGTTCTTAAATGTTTGTCATAGTAATCAATCGGTTTCGAAATCAAACCAGCCGATCTATTCACTCCGTGACCAATTTGGTGGAGTGAGTTAGAAGTGAACTGCCATTTAACCTTGATCGGATGGATTGATAGTTCAATTCATATTCACATCATCAAGTAATCACCGTGAGATTGTTACAGAATAGCACTGCCTCTTGTTCAGAACTTTCAATTCATTCACTCACATGTTAGATTGCACAGCTTGAACTGCTGGTTCTAGACATTGAGTTCACTCACTATTTATTTGATGACTACGAAATCAATCTTTGTTTTTCCTGGATCACAAAGCGCTTTTACCATTACCATGATGGGCCGCAATAACCTACATATCCGCAGTCAAATCTCTACATTCCATTCAATAGTATCTGTCTACATGAATGGGATTTTTTTATTTGTGACTAATGGATAGTTTTCGATAAAGTTGCTACATGCTACGAGAAAATAGAGGTCAACCGTCGAATCCTCGGCTGGGTGGTGTTTGGGTAGTTGCGTGGTATCTTCTCGTCTCACATACCACATAGTCTATGACCAGTGCGTGATGTCAGTGATAACATATGGAACCGAAACGTGGTCGCTCTCAATGGGCCTCATCAGAAGGCTTAAAGTCACCCAAAGGGCAATGAGAGGGCAATTCTCGGAATTTGCGTGATCTAATCAGGAATGATGATATCCGCAAGAGAACCAAGGTAACCGACATAGCCCGAAGGATCGCCAAACTGAAGTGACAGTGGGCATGGCACATTGCCCGCAGAACAGATGGTCGATGGGGCTGAAAAGTTCTTGAGTGACGACCGCGTACCGGAAGACGCAGCGTTAGAAGGCCTCCCACAGGGTGGACCGATGACCTGGTGTGGATCGCGAGTAGCCGATGGATGCGAGACGCACTGGATCGGTTGTTGTGGCGACACTTGGGGGAGGCCTATGTCCAGCAGTGGACGTCTTTCGGCTAATATGATGATGATATAATGATGTTACGACATAGGCCAACTTTTTCCTTGTGTTAGCGAGTGAATAGTATCAGCACATTGTCAACGGAGTGAATCAATCAACATGGAGTGTTTTTAGTCAACATGCATGCTCCATCGTCAACCACATCATTGGTTACCATCAGGTGAAACAGTAGTCAATCGCGAAAAAATAGTAGGTATATAACAGAGGAGCTCGTGGCTAAGTAATAACAGCCACACGGGTTGATCTTCAAGGTTAAGCAACGCTTGCCGAGGTCGATCTGTGGATGGGTGACCATCTATACCGGGATTCTTCCGTGCCTCGGAAAGCACGTTAAGCCGTTGGTCCCGGCTGTCATTTGTAGATCTTTGGCTGTCGTTACGGATTGTTAGAAGCCAGAAAATCTGACACCGGTCCTGCCAAGGAGTACCGTATTAGCCAGTTAATGGGTTGTGGAGGTCTGGTAGGCAGCCGCTCCACATGAATCACTTGTATTCAACTGAATCCGGTTTGACTGGATGCCGACCCCAATGTAGTTGGGAAAAGGCTAGGCAGATGAGTAGGTAACATTTTCTATCTCTTTCTTCCAGGCTGCCTTGTTAACAGTTCACGACATGATGCCAAGTCTGGTGGGAGTGATCAACAAGGCGCTGGAGCAGTTCTTCCCGAGCCTGGACGACGCCTTCCTGAGGGTCAAAGTCAGGGATCTGTTCTTTGATGGGATCTACTTGAGCTGTGATGGTGATAATGCTGCTTTGGGTAAGATCCTGTCCCAGCTATTATAAATGCGAAAATTTGAGGATGGATGGGTGGCCGTTTGTTACCCTTTCACGCTCAACAGAATACTCTTTATTATGTAAACCATACAAATTACAGAAAAGATGGATTGACAACACGGTTGGCGCAGTAGTTGAGCGATTGGCTGCTGCACTGCGTGTCGAGGGTTCGATTCCCGCACGGAATAAATATTTGTATGGCCTACAGATTCGTTTGGGGTCTGGCTGTTTGTGTATGTGAGTTTGTATGTTAGTAAACGCAGCCACAATACAGGAGAAATTTCTAGTGTGGGGAAACGTTATTTAAAAAAAAACAAAAACATAACATAGGACTAAATATTCAACAGATCTGGATAAAACTAAACTACAGTAACAGAGCATCAGAGTAACACAGACAATAATTTAAAAAAATCAAAATCAAAAGTAATTTATTCAAATTAGGCTGAGTTCCAGCACTTTTTGAACGTCAAAGTTCTACATAAAGACAGTCCCTCAAAACGCCCCCCGTCACCACTTCATAGTGTTTTAGCTGGGAAGAAGAAATGGCGCAATAAACTCCTCAACAACACAAATGTCTATTTTGTTTTAAAAACATGAATTTATACAGTAGTATGCAAAGTATTATACAATACATGACACAGAAAAATAAAATATTCAATCTGTAAATCAAATCAAATTAATTGACACTTGTTAGCTAATATACAAACTCAAGCATTAACAAGTAAACCAAACGAATTATTAAAAAGAGGAGAAGTACAAATTCCAGGCGGGTGGAGCCGGCTGGCAGCAGTTAGTTACTCTATATTTTCATTGTATCACTTTTTATTATATTATACTTAATCCTCTAAGCCCTCTTGACCGTATGTGGTAGAAGCGACCCAGACTTATTAACTGACTTCAAAAAAAGGAGGAGGTTCTCAATTCGGTTGTAGGTATGTTTGTTAGCTAATAACTCTGTCATTTATCCGATTTGAAATTATTATTTTTTTATGTGAAAGGATATACTTTCCGATTATAAAGGATCCTCAGACCGATTTTGATGAAATTCCTATGGGTGGTCCCATAGAAATTTCGGTCAGTAAAATCAGTTCAGTAGTTTGGTTCAAAAAAACAAATTAGCTAAAAAAAATATGTCATCCAAGTAAACGAAATTGCGTATTTTGATTTCCTGTGACTTTCCTGTGGTGTTGTTAGATGTGGGGTACCTATAAAAAGTGAATTCAAATATAACTTTAATACAAAGTAAACTAACTTTAATTTCGGAAGTCGGTGTTAAAATACGAAGAAACAACCAAAAACACCAACTTCCTAAATTAAAGTTATTTTATACTTTGTAGTGTTTTTATATGTATGTGGAAGTCGGTTGTATTTTTATTATAAAAAAATCTCTTGTTATGTTCGTTGAGCCAACTCTCTCGGATTTACTCACGGATAGGTTTAATTCAAACTTAATGTAATGTGTTTCGTGGTTCCTGAAAAAAAGATTCCTGTTACACATCCCTCACGTAAGAGTCGTAAAGGTGAACAATTCACAACACAACGTCCTTCATAAAATGGCACTTATCCTTTAATTTTCACCGGTCAAACCACCTTTTTAGGGTTCCATACCCAAAGGATAAAAATATAATAAAAATGAAAAAATACAAGAAACATATATTTTTCGGCTTGTGATAACGGAACCCTTCGTGTGCAAGTCCAACTTGCACTTGGCTAGTTTTTTTTTTGCTGACTTGATTCCTCGTGGATCTAGTGGTTGCAAGTTGGTACTCGCAAAAGTTACGACTGACATGAAGTTCTGGTTTCGATTCCCGAATCGAGAAAAGTGTAAATTTGTTTTTCGACCCAACATTTCTCAGTAGCAATTTGATTCTGAATTTGTGCCAGCTTAATGGCTTGTCTTCTATCACATAGGGCTTAAACAAACTGGCGAAAATGCAAACCCTTGTTTTACAATTTCCCAGAAAATCAAAGATGGGTTTACCTTCGGGGAGAACAGGCGTCTTTCGAAGTCTTCTGAATCCTCCGCAGCTGTATTCCTACCATATTTTATACCTTATTTCCATAAACCACAAGCCACTGTGCCATATTTTAAAAGCCGTCTCGTATATAAACTCGAGCAAAACTAATCTTGCGATATTAAACATGAATTTCATGTAATGGGGTGCCTTTGTGAAACGTACGAGACGGGAAATAACTTGAGATGCATCATGAATAATAATACACCTAATACTTGCTTTTGCCCGCGGTTAAAATATTTTCAGTATGTTTTTTTTGTACGGATCCCTAATCCTTTTTCTAAAATAAATGTTTAAGTTACTACTTTTAACATCATTCCCGTCAAAATCACTCCAACCTTTTTGGAGGTTAACCGGAACCAACGGACAGAAAGACTAACAAAAGAAAAATTGATTTGTATGTGTATCTTATTAGCTCTTATTTATTTCTTTGTTTCTGTATTAAAATCTACTTCCGTGTACGTAAAGTAACTAAACGTTTATTAGAAAAAAAAGCTACAATAGTTCAATATTTAAATTCCTACCAACTTTAATTCGACTATAACGTAAACAGTCAATAAAAAAAACCGGCCAAGTGCGAGTCGAACTCGCCTGCAAACGGTTCGGAACAAATAATATTTTTTAACATGTTAAGTAAGTACTTAAAAACCATAGACTTCTTATAGGTTTTTTTGTAATCTATAAGTAAAGACCTGTAATTTTTTTTCTCAGTTGTTTCGGACATAGACAATTTTCTTTAATTACTTCAAAATGGAATATTTAAAAATTATGAAAAACAATATTTTTGAAGCCCTAACAATGAGCTCTTTCATTTGATATAATCACACGGTACAGTTAGATTTTTTTTTTAATTTTCCCACCAAAAAGTGACCCCATTTTTAATATTTATTTATTTTTGTTACGTGCCCATGTTTGGGTCATAGAAGATTATATGTGTATCAAATCTCAACTGAATCGGTCCAGTAGATTCAGAGAAAATCGGCTGTGATCGACGAACAGACAGACAGACAACCGAGTGATCCTATAAAGGTTCCGTTCTTCCTTATAGAGGTTCGGAACCCTAAAAATATAAGGTGTTAAAAACAGAGAAAGTTAACCCCTACATTCCAAGCTATGTCCTTCAACTCGAATTATCTTTACAGTTTAAAGCTTGTTATTTATTTTCATTAATCAAGAGTTTTCCGTTGTCATGTCGACTGAGTCGAGTTTAGATCGTTAAAACTGACTTACTATTATTATATTTACTGACCTCAGACAACAATGGATAACTTGGCAACAGAAATCAGTCAAATACCAACACCGTTCTAACAACATCGTACGAACGTTTTCAATAAAGGACTCCTAATTCCGAAATCAACAGGACTACACCTACGTTCAAATACTTCACATGTTTACAAACCGTCTTCATATTTAAAATCAGAAAATAAAAGAAAACGGAGTTCAGTGCCCCTTTCTAAAATATTGACCAAAAGACACTTTTTGAAGCACACATTAACATTCAAGTAAGGATTCCTTCAAAAACCCAAAGGAAACAGTGAGATGAATAAAATTCTGGGTTATAGCAACCACAGCACGTTTTGCTTGACCCCTTCGGGCCATCCAAATTGGATAGGGACTCATGCGGCCAGAGAAAGGTCGGTGTACCCTACAAAAGTATTGGAACTTCTATTCATTATTGAAACATTCAATTCCTTTTCATTTCAGGACTGGTGTGCGGTAAAATAAAGGGAGAGCTGCCGCCTACCATGCGACAAGCCGAGGGATCAAATGGATTCTATTTCTCCATGTTTTCTCATGTATGTATACTTAAATTTTTTACTTATTTAAACTTTATGTTCAGTAGTGGTACATTGGCGTACTAAATGCAATAAGGCATTATCTATATGATTTTGACCACTACGATTGTATGGAGTTTAAAAGAGACTGACCTCTGAGTTTGTTTCGGTGTTTCTTCTCAGGGTAGTCAGCTAGGAAACACCGGCCTCTGTTATGTTTAACCTACTTACAAAATACCTGAGGGTAAAAATACTACACTATGGTTAGTGTATAACAAAAAAATAAAAATAGATATGAAATTAATTAAGTATTATTTGACTGCCTCGTTGATCTAGTGATTGCAAGCGCATTTGCTGAGCCTGAGGTGAGCTGATCCTGAGTTCGATTCCCGGGTCGCTCAAAGCAATATTGATTGTTTCCACCCGGACTTCCTCAGTATTCGCCCGGAATTTGGCTTTGTGCCATCAGCCTCGCCTCGCAGACCAAATTGAAAAAAATGGGAAATTTGATTAAGGCTGGTTTTAGAATTGAGTATCCGGAGTTATAAACTTGTCAAACCCTAATTAACGCTGAAGTTTGACTATTTTTCAGGCGTAGAATTTTTCAAATACATCTTCAAAACCAACAAAAAATAACAGCCGCACGGCTCGATCGTCAAGGTTAAGCAACGCTTACCGAGGAGTTTACTCCATGTCTCGGAAAACACGTTAAGCCGTTGGTCCCAGCTGCCATTCGTAAATCTTTGGCAATCGTTACGGATTGTAAGAAGCCAGTAAATCTGACTTCAGTCTTGCCAAGAAGTACCGTGTCACCCAGCTAACAGGTTGTGGAGGTCTGATAGGCAGCCGCTCCACGTAAAATACTGGTATTCAGCTGAATCCGGTTTACTGGAAGGCAACCCCGATAGATATAGTTGGGAAAAGGCTAGGCAGATGATGATGATCTTCAAATTCTCATTTCGGAAACCAGCCTTAGTCAAATTGTAATAAATAAATTATACAGAAGGCCTCATGACAGTAGTAAACAAAATCAGTATGGCTTTATAACTTATTCCGAAGCTCCACCGGCGTACGGCTTGCGTACGTGAGGTACTTTGGGGACTTTTGGAAATCATTCAGTAGAGCAAAACAGGCAGTGTCTACGCTTCTACAAGTAACCTTCGATTTTTTGTCACTTATACAATTTAGAATTTAACCGTTACTTCCTAATTCTAAAATAATTGACCACCATTCATTACCTTCATTTTCATTTCCTTAATATTTTCCAGATGAACCGTTCAGAAACGGGTCCGTACGAGATGATCCGTGGTCGAGACAACGTATACGAGCTCGGCAACATAGTCACCTACAAGGGTGAGCAGAACATGCAAATGTGGGGCGACAAGTACTGCGGTCAGATCAACGGCTCAGATTCCTCCATATTCCCCCCGATCAAAGAGGGCGACGTGCCCAAGAAGCTTTATACTTTCGAACCGGATATCTGCAGGTAATTTTAAAACTTCAAACAGACTGAACTGCAGTGCAATACTGTAAACATCTCACCGTGTAAACTTAGGTGAAGTGAACATGAAGTGAGCTCACAAATAACATACAAACTAGATGGAATGACGGTTCACTTCATGCTCACTCCGCCTAGGTTGTCAGCTGTGCGATTATTTAAACCTCTCACCGTGTAAACTTATGTGAAGTGAACATGAAGTGAGCTGTCAATCATACAAACAAGATGGAATGACAGTTCACTTCATGGTCGCTCCGCCATGTTGTCAGGTGTGCGATTCTTTAAACCTCTCACCGTGTAAGCTTTTGTGAAGTGAGCATGAAAAGAGCTGTCAATCACACAAACAAGATGGAACGACAGTTCACTTCATGCTCACTCCACCTAAGTTAACACAGTGTGATGTTGACAGAATGAACCGGCTGAATAGACCGGCTAGTGTCTTTCGGGCTCACTCGTTCTAGACCTCATTTATGTGTACGAGTTCATAAAAACTTGGGTTGGATGAATACGTCTTGCCTCAGAATGTACGTTAAGCCGTTGGTCTCGGCTTTCATTTGACTATCTTTGCCAGTCGTTAAGGATGGTCAGAAGCCAGAAAATCTAACACAAGTCTTGCCAAGGGGTATCGCGTTACCCAGATTCCTGGGTTGTGAAGGTCAGAAAGACAGTCACTCTATGTATAACACTGGTATTCTCAGCTTCATCCCGTTTGACTGAAACCCGACTTCCACATAGTTGAGGAAAAGCCTAGGCAGATTGATTTTCCTTTTGCGCATGAGCTCACCTGGTACATTACAGTTCAAAACACTCTACTGTCCTAACAATTATCAAATTTACAGTCCTGAAGGAGACATCAAGTCAGCAGAACAACCTTATAGGTATTACAAGGCTATTAAAAAAAATAATAATAATAATACTTTATTTTAACTTTACTTTATTACATAATTCCTGCCGTTCATTACTCCCTAACCCACACTTTCCCCTTCCTTATGTTCACGATTTCCAACCCTAATAAGACGGTAATAAGCAATAAAAGTATTTTAACTGTTCTCCACAGGTCCCTTTACGTGGATCTGGTCGGCAAGAAGGAGCTGTTCAACATCAGCTCTTATTACTACGAGATCTCGGAGTCCGCGTTAGCAGCAAAGAGCGCCAACCATGACAACAAATGTTTTTGTAAAAAGTTAGTACCTATTGTTTTTTTTTTTGTCTTTGTCATGTACTGTATGAAGCAGACTACTCAACCTGTCTTGGGTATCGTATGTGCCAGGCAACTAAGAGCTTGCCTTAAAAAGATGGGTGACTTAAACTACAGTTAACGCTCTGCATCAATATTCAACTCACGTGTATAAACCCGCTTGCTCCAGCCAGAGTCATCTTGTTAACTCCAAGTTAATTGCTAACACGGGCCTATTTTATGTATGAGATATTTGTTACTAGCTGTCACCCGCGGCTCCGCCCACGTGAATGTCGAAAATTATCCTAAGGGAACATATTCCTGGAATAAAATCCTATGTGTTATTCCGGACTATCATCTACCTCTATGCCAAATTTCATTAAGATCCGTTTAGCCGTTCTGACGTGATTGAACATCCATCCATTCGCATTTACAATATTAGTATAGACTTAGATTAACCTCGTGTTAGCAACTAACTCAGAATAAAGTTTTTAGTGTAATTGGACCTTAGCGTATGAGCATACTAGTTTGGTGATTATAATTATCAATTTTTACTAGACTGCCCCAGATGCAAGGTAAGTACAGTGTCGTTTAATAAAAAAAGCCTTTTACAGATCTTATAATAATTAACATTTAAAAATATTTCAAATGCTAAAAATATAATCTATAAAAAGTCCCTTAGTTCGGCGTGCCTACTGGCAAAGGATTTTCTGAATGGTGTCGGACGTAAACGAATAGCACCACCCCATCACACCCCGTGGGTGTCGTAAGAGGCGACTAAGGGACTCAGCAGAGAATGGGCAGCAGCATTTTCTGTGCGTTGCAACAGCTACACTGCGATCGCCAACCCGCCTGCCAAGCGTGGCGATTATGGCAAACCCCCCATTTGGGGAAGGCCTATGTCCAGCAGTGGACGTCTTTCGGCTGATATGATGATGATGATGATGATTGGCAAAGCCGTCCTCCATCAAGTTCTATTGTTGCCTATCTTGAGCAACCCTGCCGTAAACTCTACCAAAGTGAATTCTAACCAAACTCTCCTATTCTTCCCCAGGAACTGGAGCGCGAACCACGACGGCTGCCTGCTCATGGGGTTGCTGAATCTCATGCCGTGTCAGGGCGCGCCCGCCATCGCCTCGCTGCCGCACTTCTACCTAGGCTCAGAGGAACTGCTCGAGTTCTTCCATTCAGGCATCTCACCAGTTAGGGAGAAGCACAACTCTTTTGTTTATATTGATCCGGTGAGTTACAAAATAACTGTTAGTTTTCACTTAAACTAGATGACACCTAAAAGCTTAAACATTTTCACATTCAGTAGGGTACTGCTGAGTGTTAGTAATGGAAGGCATTAGTTGGAAAATGGACTGTTGGCGCAGTGGTTGAGCGATTGGCTGCTGCGCTGCGTGTCGCGGGTTCGATTCCCGCACGCAACAAATATTTGTATGGCTTACAGTACATATAGTTGTTCTGGGTCTGACTATTTGTGTATGTGAGTTTGTATGTTTGTAAACGCACCCACGATACAGGAAAATTCCTAGAGCGTGGTGCAAAGTTAAAAAAAAAAAAACAAAAAAAATATTACCTAGGCTTTGTCAAATTAAATGTCCTTATCGATCCTAGTGCATGGAAAAGTCTTCGTATAGTTAACAGTTGCCCATTTGGTGGAGACTCGCACAGTGAGTTTTGGGAAGATTTAGGTCCCTCGACATGAAATATACTGTGGTAGTACCTAGGTACCTTTAAACAACTGTCAAATTAGCTATTAACAGTAGCTAATTTACATTAAGATGCGTTATTGAAACCGGCCCTGATACCATTTCAGTTTTAATAAATGTATGTATTTTCGTAGACGACCGGCGTAGTCCTTAGTGGTCTGAAGCGGCTACAGTTCAACATAGAGCTGCGCAAGATTGACATCGTTCCGCAGCTGAAGAACGTGCCCACTGGCTTGTTCCCTATGCTGTGGCTTGAAGAGGTATGCACCTTTAATTATTTATTTTTCAGTCTAAGTTAGCGCGGTCTTGTGGCGAGTGCGACTCTATGCGACTGCTGAACTTGTCGTTTGATTTTGCCGCCCGACTGTGTCAGTTAGTGCCCGATCAAGTGTGTAGCGCCCCCAACAGCGTTCCAGATGACTAAATTGTTTTAACGATATCTACAAACTGAGAGCCTAGCACGAATGTTTTTGACGGATAGTCACGTAAAATGTTACCATTACTATTATGCTCGTTTCGCATCGCTATAGTTATTATTTGAATTGGATACTATTTTCATATTTTTGTATGATACAAACTGTGTATGTCGCATGAAATTAAACCAAAATACTATGAAGTTATAGTTTTTTATATTCAAAATTCACTTACCTTAACGATACTGTAACATTACCTTACGTCAAAACATTCGTGGCAGGCCCTCTGAACTCCGTAGTCACCTGAAGTGCCATTCTGTAAAGAAGTTTTCACTTCCAAAAAGTGACATTATACAAAAAAATCGTCCGCAAACACCGACTAAAAGTTCCAAACAGTCTGATGTAGTTGGTCACATCAAATCTTCAATCTGGTGGATGAACCAAAGTTAATGCCAGCAACTTTAACAAACTGCTTGAAAAATCATTAATTCGGAACTTTGAAGTCTTAAGTGGCCAATTTTTTTTAAAAGGCTCCCTTTTTTTGCTATGCTATTTTTTGTGAATATCAGCTAGGTACCCAACATTCTGGAACACCCTGTATTTATTATTTTTAATCATTAGCTAGTCAAGATAAATATTGATCGAAAATTGCACATCGAAATTTTGGTGCCCATAATTTTTAGTCATTGGTTAACTATGGATCAAAAGACCCGTCCTAAAGAAATTAAAAGCAAACCTGAAGTCGTAATGCTAAGTAAAATCTGGGAATCCCTTCTCTAGATACCATAGGTATGGAAAGTTACATTCATTCACTGACAGCTGTTATCTATTGTTATAAATAATCTTATCTTAAGACATGTATCTTATCTATCTCACATTTATTTCACGTAAGAACGAACAGAATACAAAGAAATATTTTCATCTTAACCTCTTATTTATTATGGTCTTAGCTTCTGGCATACGGCCAAGGGCAAATGCAGTAGGTAGAGGAAATCGGATGGAAACCAGATGTTTAAAGGTAAAATATTGCTGCCATTCATAAGCGTACCCACGTGATGGAATAGAGCGCATTTAGGAAAGTCCCGAGTAAAAAGATTTTTTAAATTATAACTCATGTTCCCACATGTTCCTCCTAAACGATTTAACATGCACGGGCAATTTTTTTTATTAAGATTTTATGGTCCTTTTACCTGGTTATGACTCACATTTCAAAGTATAGAGTTAACAACGTTTAGGATGTTCGTACTTCGTACAGAAAATCCCTAAATTGTAAATCACACTAATATTATAAAGGCAAAAGTTTGTCAGTGTGTGTGTGTGTTTGTTACTTCTTCACGCGCAAGCGGCTCGACCGATTTAGATGACATTTGGTATAGAGATTGTTTGAGTCCCGGGAAAGGACATAGGATAGTTTGTATCCCGGGAGTCTGTTCCCTTGGGATAATTTTCGACAATCACGCGGGCGGAGCCGCAGGTGGCAACTAGTTTAAAATAAAAAGCATTGCAAAAGCAGCCAGAAAATTTGTTTAAAAGGCATATTTAAAGACAAAGTTAGTTGTTCAATCAGTAGTCCTTGCGTAATTTAAATAAATTGTATAAATAAAGTATACCTGCAAGGCTTCTGCGTCATTCTATATTTTGAGATACGCGAGATAGATACGTGACATATAAAATTAGGCCTTTAGAGCCACGTAAACAGCGTTTTCATCTCCTAATGCAACGTTTCACCAATGAGACCGTAGTCTTGCTTTGAAAAAGTAACCTAGAGGTCCTAAAACCCTGACTAATAGGTACAAGACTGCTATCCTATTAAATCAAATGACTCCAAACAAATCATAGTTGACCCAAAAATAGTAAATGATCACCAAAATTAAAACCGCAGTTTAATATGAAATTATAACCAAACCTACTAAAAACAATCTCTTTTTCTATTAATGCAAGTCGTTTCTGGCGTAGGAGGTCACACTTTTAACCTAACCTAACCTAAACATTTTGTTTAAAGAAGAAATTAACCTAATCTAAATAGTTGAGATCCGGGTAACCTATGCTCGCAAAAATTTGGTGATCATTTACTATATTTGGTTAGAACTATTATTTTTTAGGCTTAATTTTTTTGGTGTTAAGTATATATTTTTGGTAAAAGAGCTTAGGGTATCGAAGTATTTTCTGGTGGTCATAATATTTATTCCCTTTCAATTTTATTCTTTTTGATTTTACTCATTGAAATTTTAAATTATTAACTGTCAATTTTAATAACTAACATAATATTAAGTGCTACTAATACTTACTGTGGACCAAAAGTTGTCTTTTACGAATAATGTATATATAAATGTATATATATTATTTTAAACAACCATTTTTTTCCAGGGAGCAACAATCCCAGAATCAATACAACAGGAACTCCGCGACTCACACAAACTCCTGGGCTACGTGGAAGTAGCCCGGTGGTTCCTCCTCACAGTGGCTATAATAGCGGTCATAGCGTCGGCGGTAGCGCTAGCGAGAGCCAATGCGCTGCTTTCGTGGCCACGCAATAGCAACTCCGTCAGTTTTATATTGGGACCCAGCGTTACACAGGTTAATAAAGGCAATTGATGGAGGGATGAGTTTTATTTGAAAAGGGAGGATCCTCCGACCAGGCGGATGCTGTGTCTGGTGGGCAACTGCCCAATGGGTTGTCTTTTTTTTTTTAGTGGCGTCTCTTTCAACCTGAGGTTGTCGACTGCTTAACCGGGCTTGCCTGTGGTGGCCTTAATACAATTATTAAAGCCTCCAGTCAGGGCTTATAAAAAAATTTCAATCTAAGCGACTACACGCTAAGGGCACCCTCTAGGGTATCGTCCTCGGCTTAGGGCGTCGCTGGGGGGAAGACAGCTAGGGACGGGCTGGTGAGAACTAGCCCAATGGTTCATATTTGGGCTGTTGTACCTATACGTTCTAATCGCACGGAAAACGGTGATGTAGGATTTATGTGACGTCAGATCTTTAGTTCGTATGTGGCGGCATAGATGCCGCTACATGTTCTTCTTTCTAAAAGATCAGGGATACTTGGAATGTAAGGTGCACCCGTGCATAGGATGTAGGTAGGTAGGTGCTACTTAATATCGTCACAGGCGAGGGAACCCCATCCGTCATGAGTTCTAGGAAATCCCAATCCGCTTTACGATGTTTAACTAAGAAACTTGATTGTTAGTCTAGCACTTCGCCCGAAACTTCGTCTGCGCAGATTAATTACCAACGATGTTCTACCTTTTCATCCCCATTTATATAGGTACTAGCTTTTGCCCGCGACTTCGTTCGCGAATATCCCGTTTTTTCCCGTTCCCGTAATAATTTCGGGAAGAGAGAGGATCTCTTAGTGCTCCCCTACACCCAACCCAGTACTTCCCAAGGAACCTACATGCCAATTTCAGCATTCTACGACCAGTAGTTTCGGCTGTGCTTTGTCTGTCAGTCACTCACTCAACTTTTATTTTTTTGAGATGAATTTGCTCTTGACTCTAGTCTAGGTCATAGATGACAGAGACAAAGTCGACGATAGAGCGAGCTAACCCAGAAGAAGCCTGTCCACTCTAATTTTGAAGAGATTAAGGTTGTGTATGCGTTCAGAAGCAAAGACGCAAGCAGAGAGTTCCCTGCCAGGGTTGCGGAATTTGTTCGAAAGAATCACCGCGGCCCTGGAACGCAAAGGGCTTTAGTAGTAACACGGATGGGTTTTAGTCAGTAAGAGTCTGACACGCCCTTCCGCTCCACCCAGAGCGGAAGAATTCATTTGATGATTTAACATCCTTACAAAAAAAAAAGGCAGAGTGTTCCACTCCTTTGCGGAATAACGGATGAATTTTATATATTTATTGATGTAGATAGATAAATTATGGAACTCATATAGTGCGACTACTTCTGCCTGTTTCTGTTCATAGCTAAGTACGGATACTATCTACTTATAGCTGTAATTTTACTTACCCATGGCCCAACGTTGGCACACAAAACGCCTCGAGGGGAATGATTAACGGTATCTTCACTCGTTCACTTCACTAGTTTCCTGCAAAGGCTATCAAAGATAACTGCTGTCCATTCCGGATCAGAGGTCATGAAAAATACGATGATTCCAAAGTTTTAAACTACCAAGTTATCGTTCAAGCTGAATAAAAACATTACACTAAAATTCAAAAATACGATGTTTTCATAAGAGCCCGTGAGCGCAGTGGTCTAGAAATTCTAAATCCGCGATTCACAATGACGATGAATCGACGCTTTGGAACGGACTATTAAGTATTATAGCGCTACCCCTTTTGATAACTCTTCGCACCTTTAGAACGTGTCGTCTACCGGCTGGGTTATGCGACTAAAGTTAAACGGCCGGTCTCAATAACGTTTCTTCCTTTAACCAACTGTCAAATTAGCTACCAACAGTTGCTGAAACGTCATATTTTTTTTTAGGGATGGGAAATCATCAAATGACTTCTTCCGCTCTGGGTTGAGCGGAAGGGTGTGTCAGACTCTTACTGACTAAAACCCATCCATGTTCCATCTAAAGCCCTTTGCGTTCCAGCTGCGGTGAGTCTTTCGAACAAATTTCGCAACCCTGGCAGGCTCTGGCCCTAGCGGGCCGTCTACCATGCTGACATCTCTTTGAGGCGCGCGTGGAACACAACGCGCCATCGACCCGGGCTGGTGGTGATCGGACAGCGAGCCACCCAACAGTCGCCGTCCGCAGGTCCGCGCCTACGGTGGCCAGGGATCGCCCTGCGACTCCCGACGCCCGGGGCGTATTCTCTTGTAGTGGCGGTTGGGGCGAAGGCCTTGTCTTTCCCTCGCGCGGCCCGCCTCCTCCTTCGCTAGCATTACTGCTTCGCAGAAGGAGGTGACCGCTTCCCAAACCTCCTCGCTCCGGACCATGAATTCAACCAGGGCCGGACGCGAGAGGTTGCCGCCGCCGATCGCCTCGACGAGGACACGGCGGTGCTCAGCCCAAGCAGGGCAGACCTCCACCGTATGCTCCACCGTGTCCTCCGGGCGATCCACACAGTGCTGACACCCAGGCGTGTCCTCCCGCTTAATCTGAAACAGGTACCTCCCGAAACAGCCGTGTCCGGTAAGTACCTGCGTCAGGCGGAAGGTGAGGACGCCGTGGCGCCTCTCCAGCCACTCCTCAAAGAGATGCCTTACCGCCGCAATTGTGGCGTGCCCAGTGTAACGGACGCCTTACGAATCACTCTAAATACATGCTGTTAGGTTATCTACCCTTTAAATAAAACACATCAAATAAAAATTCAACAGTTTATTCGTTATCAATCACTATCAGACGCCGTCCCTCTCCCACTGGACTCGTTGTCGCTGTCCATGGGTTCATCCACCTCCATCTTCGGAGTCATCTCGCCGACTATCTTGATGCAACGAATCGTGTATTTGTTGAAGTCGCAACTGTGGACGAAATAAGAAGTTTAATGTAGGTTATAAATCGCTTCACACGAGTAGATGTCAAAGAGAGACTAAGCTTAAAGCCGATCGTCCACCGCCAACTAAACTAAGTTAAGCGATCCCCGGCGTAAGTGGGAGATGGAACACCGGGGTGGTTTTAGTCAGTAAGAGTCTGACAGACATCCACACCACCCGCCCCGGGGTGGAGGATTTCCCCCAGACATCAAAAAAAAAAAAAGCTTAGCTCGAATAGTTGAGCCAGTTTTTCATAAATGTGCGTCCACCGCAAACTATGCCAGCTGGACGCACATGTATGAAAAACTGGCGCAACTATGCGAGCCGATCGTCCAGCGCCCACTTTACTAAGTTATAGTTTAGTTGGCGCTGGACGATCGGCATCATACAATGTGAACTATGTGGACTTGTGGAGTCATAATAGCATAGCACGGGAATCTTAGAGCGTGCGAATTTTTCGTCATTTCTCGAATTGACACATTGATTACACTACACATTTACGCCGAAAACCAATTCTCGTACTTAAAAGCGTCTAAATTTATCATCTCAATTACGTTAAATCAATTCCAAAAACTGGTTAAAATGTTCGGAAATTAAGGATTTTGTCAGTTTAAATTTCGATGCGAATTCCCCTTGACGAGACAGTCTTTAAAACATCTCATCAATGATGATGTGATCCAACCGATTTCGGCCAAGGGGATTGCTTCAGCTTCGCTGTAATTGTCGTTCGTGAGCTCGCATGTGGTTTATGTAACCAATCTTCTTTGAGAAGATCCTCGCACATTGCGGACACGTGAGCACACGATCTATATAATTATAGTTAATTGCCGCAGGTGCTTTCAGTTGGTCACGCTTGGCATCAAGCTCAAGGCGCTGCTGCAATTCAAAATCATGAACTTTATTCATCTCGTCAATACTACAGTTTCGAAGCAATATATTTTTTTTAAGGATGGGAAATCATCAAAAGACTTCTTCCACTCTGGGTGGAGCGGAAGGGCGTGTCAGACTCTTACTGACTAAAACCCATCCGTGTTCCTTTGCGTTCCAGGGCCGCGGTTACTCTTTAGAACAAATTCCGCAACCCTGGCAGGCTCTGGCCCTAGCGGGCCCCCCGAAGCAATATTACAGTTTCGAACCTGCTGTAACTTAGGTTTGCTATTATATTATTGCCAAACCATACATATGTAAATAGCCACTAATATATTCATATTCTCCAAAGCCATTGTCTTAATAGCACGTGATTTCGTGATCGCGATTATTTGGTCTTGCGAGTACAACGCGCGAATTTAAATTAGGACAGTTATTTAAAATCTGTTCCAACGTTTAGACACCAGTCAAGGCCAGCAAAATTGTATTATTCAAGCAAGGGCTTGATGATAAAAATTCATCCATACACATATTAAAAATGCGAAAGTAAGTCTGTCTGTTTGTTACCTTACCACTTCTTAACGGATTTGGATGAAACTTGGCACACGGGCAAACCATGCCCTAGAATAGGACATAGGATACCTTTGTAACCCGAGATTACGTTCCTTTGGGATAATTAATTTCGACTTATGTATAATAATAGTAAGTACCTATGTATTTTTTTTAATGCCAATTCTATAGTTAGTGTCGCATTAATGATTGATCAAATCTGACAGAATAGTATAAAAACTGACCAAGAGTAAAAAGTCTCAGGAGAGTTAGCTGGTTTACAAGTTTCTTGGCCAAAGCCATTAATCTGCCTGTTCAAGATTCAAGCTACTGGCACATATTTACGCGTACAAAGAACCTGCCAGACAAACCTATCAATTTTCCTGTCTACAAGGTGATTTATTGAGATGGGTCAGTGCGGGAAAGTCGGAAACTGTAAAAGGCATGAGATTTTGTTCTCAGAAACCACGTCGTCGATTTTTGAATTGATTACAACTACATTTGAATATCCTCAATCTCAATACAATCACGCTTCAACGGGTCGGGCTTCAAAATTCACTTGTTTAATAAATAGTCGGGATTAATTTATCCGAAACGCCAACGGTGACAAGAGCTCATCGAAGGCATTAATTTTCACATGTCTGACTCGGTGAACGAGGCTGTTGTTTTTTATAAACTGTAAGTACAGTAAGTCACATCATCATATCAGCCGAATGACGTCCACTGCTGGACATAGGCCCCCCGTAAGTGTCGCCACAACAACCGGTCCTGTGCGTCCGGCATCCATCGACTACCCGCGACCCTCATCAGATCATCAGTCCACCTTGTGGGAGGCCATCTGTTCTGCGAGCAATGTGCCCTGCCCACTTTTAATCATCAAATGACTTCTTCCGCTCTGGGTGGAGCGGAAGGGCGTGTCAGACTCTTTCTGACTAAATTCATTCGAACAAATTCCCCAACGTGCCCTGCCCACTGCCACTTCAGTCTGGCGATCCTTCGGGCTATGTCGGTAACCTTGGTTCTCTTGCGGTACAGTAAGCAATTATTGTTATTTCAAATATGGTGGCGGAAAACCGCTAGATGGGAGAGGTCAATGTAGTTCTTTACGCTAAAATGAAGACGATGGCTTAGAAACCGACTGTCCTTTAAAAATCCGCATAGTTTCCTATCTTCATGAGATAACTGCAAGTTATATCACAAAATCTAAAATTGCGAAATAGAAATCTGACTGCTGTTATCAGACAAGATGACGGATCGTTGTCGTGTACATCGCTATGTAACACTTGGCCTTGATTTAGTTCTTTGACGTAGTGATAAACAGCTGATGGCCTTATCACGATGGCGCTCGTATATTTGAAAGAAAGAAAGAAAGAAAAATGTTTATTTGGGACTCGCACAAGACTAACAAACCAGTAAAATAAAATTAAAAACTAAACACATAAAATAATTATCTGTGCGAGGCCAAAATGGTCCCTATCTCAGCTTATGCTGCGATATCTAAAAAATAAATAACGCAGCGCTGGTATTCTGATAGGGTATAGATATAGTTAGATACTGAAACATTCGATTTATGAAGCTAAAGTGAATCTGTAGGCTGAACATAGAAACACTGTGCCAATTACTTATGTTTTTACCACATAGATCCTTCATTAGGTATCAAAATGTAGAAATTCGTCATTTATACTTTGTTAACCGTGCTGGAAGATAACTGAAAAATAAAATTAATCTGTTGAGTACCCCTTGTGTTAAATTATCTATCTACTTATTTATTTATTATTTACTAGCTTTCCCCGCGGCTTCGCTCACTTTTATATAGATTTTCTCAAAATATAAAAATAGCCTCCGTCTCCAAAATTTATAAAAATCGGTTCAGCGATTTAGGCGAGAAAGGATAACAAAAAAAATCACACTCGCATTTATTACTTAGTATTTAAACTTTATATACAGTAATCTTATTATATAAAAATCAATTGCTGTCTTTAGTCTTGCTAAAACTCAAAAACGGCTTGACCGATTTAAATAATTATTTTTTTGTTGTGTTTCGTAATTGTCCGGACGAGGTTCATACGAAAGAATATTTTTTTTAAATACATCCGGGCGAAGCGGGACGGGTCACTAGTGGTACATTAAAATCACATTTACAAACGTCTGGTATTTCGTATAAATCAGTCTGCCAACAACTTTATTTCGCTCACGCGAGACATGATCAGCTGATTTTTATCACGTGCAAATTGGAAGAGTCAACGGACACGACACACACACACGACTCGTGAAGTTTACACTGGTTTAGCAATGACCAAGCACATTGAAAAATGCTTGAAAAACGTTTTTACGTTTTTTTTTCTTTATACTCTTCCTTTTTTGAAGTCGGTTAAAAATCCATACCATCCTACAGCTGATACGCAAATACCTGGAAAATAGGTCACAAAAATCCTAGAATCTAGGCAATATATCAATTTGATTTACGATAAAGGTAAACCGAGGATTTTGTATAAAGTGGATGATCCTGAATGATTCATATGTCGGTATGCTCGGTATCCTTTTGGTATCCAATACCCTGCTTCTTATCACTTGAAATATATCTCGACATTTTACGAATTTAACGTAACCCAATTCAAAATTATCTAGCCCTATTTTCAATTTAGTTGGGGTCGAAATCACCCATTTCTAGACATATTTCACACAGTCCAAAGTCCATTCATCGTTTATTTGTTCGTCTCCTTCTCTTAATATCCACATCAAATCTATTTAATACCTTTAAACGAGCAATTCTTGTATATATCTTACTAATATTATAAACGCGAAAGTTTGTAAGTAAGTATGGATGGATGGATGTTTGTTACTCTTTCACGTCAAAACGGCTGAACGGATCTTGATGAAATTTGGCACAGAGGTAGATTATAGTCTGGAATAACACATAGGATACTTTTCATCCCGGGAATATGTTCCCTTGGGATAATTTTCGACAATCACGCGGGCGGAGCCGCGGGCGGCAATTAGTATAATCTGAATTAAATAATAAATAAATGACATTATATTATATAAATGATAATAATAAACAAATTACACTAAATTCTTATAATAATAATAAATAAATAAAATACTTTTCTAATAATACCTGATAAAAAATGCTAATACCAATGCAGATAATTATTAATAATATGTATAAAATATTTAATAATAGATACAAGATGAACAGGAAATAATTACACAAACATTTTACAAGAAAAGTTAACAAAACGCTCTTCCTCTCTCCTAATTAAATATTTTAAGTTTTGCTGTGCCCGACAGGGTCCATAATTGTTTCTATTTATTAATTCTACCACCTGTTTATGTGTACATTATGGATTGCAATAAACTATTTGAGATTTGAATCTCGGAAATGGCTCCAACGATTTTCATGAAATTTAGTATGCAGGGGATTTCGGGGGCGATGAATCGATCTAGCTAGGTTTCATTTTTAGAAAACGTTTACCAAAACAGTTCGGTCGTCGAGGTACTTTAATTAAAATCATATTCAAAACTCGCGCTACATTTTTCTCGTCACCCAACCCTAAAATTAAATTAAATACTGCCCATCACTATTTCCTGCTTCCCAACCCATCACTAAATCTTCCAAATATTCAAGCGTCGGCCTTCAAAACCGAGTGCTATCGTACACATGACCTTAAAACCGTCACGACTCGTACCATGTGTGATTTATTGACGTAACATGTGATCAAACTTCAGACTACAGGTGATTAGTGCCGAAGTTTGGAGACTATCTAAACACTGGAAGGCTTTGTAGTTCGCTGTATGTTTAGGTTTCAAAGTTACTGGAACCCTAATAGGATCAAGGTTAGGTGTCACTAATTAATTTACAAGTTTCTGTATCACTAATTTATTATCAAACGGATAAAGTTAGTCTTTGCCGAGTATTGTATACAAGCTGAAATTTTAATTATTGTTTTCCCGCAGCGAAATGAGTTTGTCTTGGTAATACAATCGATTTATGAAAAATAATGAAATTAAAATCAAGAAATGGCAAAAAACCGAATCATAAATGTTCAGAGCAATCACTCTTTACTTTACCGGCGCGCCGCCGCTCTGCCAGTAGTACCTACGTCACGTCTAGTGAGTTACTATTGCTTCTCACGCTTTCGAGTTTATATATTTTTTAAATATTTGAAAAACCTTTTAATTTTTTTAAGTTTAACTTTATGTCTCGATAGTACTACTGATGGCTAATCGTTCTGCCGCGGGAAAACAACCATTACAATTTCAGCGTGTGTAATTCAAGTTCTTCCAATTTAACAGACAGATATCCGAAGAAGTGGCGCAACACTCCCCGTGTTGCGCCACTTCTTCGTCTTCAGCCAAAACACGGGTGAGCGTTTTGGGGGACTGTCTGTATGTAAAAATGACATTCAAAGAGTGCTGGTCTTGTTTAAATAAATGTATGACTTTTAAATTTTACCAGTTGTATTAGTTACAGCGGCTTCGCCCACGTTAAAGTCGATAATTATCCCAAAGGGAACATACTCCCGGGATAATGAGATGAATAATATGCCCGGGATAATGATAAATCGTATGTCCTATTCCAGGACGTGGTCTACCCATTTGCCAAGTTACATCTAAATCCGTTAACACTTTCAGTGCCCAGAACTCAGCATATGGGTCGAACAATAATTTGTTCGTGTGCCCAGGAGTCGTCTTTATATGTAGCGACGACTCGTGGGCACGAACAAATTATTGTTCGACCCATATGCTGAGTTCTGGGCACTGAAAGTGTTAAGACGTAATAAACATGCAGACGGAGTTCCTTTCGCTTTTGTAATAATACTAGGTTATTTTTTCCTACTCCTTCGCTTTGCTTTTCTGATTAATTTCGTTGCGGGATCCAAGACAGTTAAATCGTTTCTCCGGGCCGCGGCGAGCTTTATTGACTCGGCGTTTTTTCTGGTGGTCGCCACTGTTGATTCTGGCTTCCAGGAGTTGCAGTGGTCGGGAATGTGTGGCGGTCTTGTCCCATAAAAAAACGACTTCGAAAGATTTTACCGGCGACTTCGTACGCGCATATCCCGTATTTTCCCGTTCTCGTATAGCCTATAGCCTTCCTAATGAATTTGGCTATAATATACAAAAAAAAAATCCGACTGGTAGTTCCAGAGATTAGCGCGTTCAAACAAACTCTTCGTCTTTATTATATTAGCATATATTATGGTATGGATTAATTTAATATGTATGCATCACAAAACGAGAGAGATGACAATTCAATTCAGTTTATTGAGTTACAATATACATTGTGTTCGAATATCAACGTGTCAGGTGCATTGTTTGGTTTTTAGTTTTTGGGCATTTTTGCATGAATGGAATGTTGGATATTTGTTTGTTGTATTATTTATTTTCTCTGAGCATCCAAACGGCTGGATGTTGTTACACTTTAATGACTGAAATGTCGATAGATTTGTTTACGGAAATTATTTCACATTTAAAGTCTTTAGTTGTACATTTTAAAGCAGCGCATTGAAGATAAATTGTTTTTTGTATGGTATCAACGCGACGTTTCGGATGGTCTGTCACTAAGTTTTTACAATAGATTTGAACAATGAATAAATTATTCAAACACAAAATGGCGCCATTGGCGGATATGACATTGAACTGTTACAAGTCAGAAGCACTGTACAAACCGCTCATAGATTTTTTTACCTCTGATAGTAACCCAAGCAGCAACCCACTAGCAACCTTATAACAATAAGACTAGGGATCACTATAATTTTGACAGTGATGCAAAATCAGAGGTAAAATAATTGTGAGCCGACTGTAATTTAGTCTCGACCTATCAAGGGCACTGTGTAATTTATATTCATCATCATCATATCAGCCGAAAGACGTCCACCGCTGGACATAGGCCTCCCCCGGGGGGAGGCTTATGTCCAGCAGTTGGAGGGCGGGGTTGCCATAATCGCCACGCTTGGCAGGCGGGTTGGCGATGGCAATGTAGCTGCTGCAATGCACAGAGAATGCTGCTGCCCATTCTCTGGTGAGTCCCTTAGTCGCCTCTTACGACACCCACGGGAAGTGATGGGATGGTGCTATTATTTTACGTCGGACACCATACAGAACAGAATTTATATTAGGCTAATTTTCATCGTAATTTTCCTGTCTTTGTCCCATGTTAAGAGGAGTTCTTGCAATCTGCTTCCATTCCGTTCTGTCAACCGTCACGCTATCACTTGCTTCTTTTTCTTATATATATTTCAAAAACCACACTTTCCCTCCTTTCTTTGGCCCTTTCCGTCCCCATTCACCCACATTCTCTCTCTCACTCCTTACAACTTTATTCAACATCATCATTTCAGTCCCAAGACGTCCACTGCTGGACTGTTCGAAAATTCTGAGATTGCTAAAAATGCCCGCATACAAAATACAGTTAGAACTCGTTGTGAACTCTCATTGTATTTATTTTTTAATTTAAAATGCCGATTCTAATAGAAGTTCTAATTAACAATGAATGTTTTTATGATTTTCCATTTGTTTTGAATAAAATAAAGATACTTAATCAAAATAACCACTGCTATAATTTCATTAAGTTTGTTATAAGTAGTTTTTTTTACAAAATTGTTCAATCCCGGGAACCCAGGATTACTTATTTACTCAGAAAGGAATGTCCATATTATTCTTTCACGGGAAGATTTTTAGGTATATGAGCGCCTACGCCGGTTATAACACATTTTAAAGCGTTTCACATTCAACAAGAAATATTGTCTGGACTCATCATCAGGTCAATTAAATTGTCACAGACATGAGAAGTAAAATGGTTACGTAATAACATCTGCCGCCGTCTGGCGTATATGACGCCATTTTTAACTCGATTCCGAAGAGGTAATATTTCTCACGAAGATAAACATTAACATAAATTACGCTCACTCGTCGTCTCAAAGCTTTTTGAGTTATATATATAAGATAATAAATATTATGCTACTGATTTTCAAAATATGTTCATCTATTAAAAATCATAAATTAATTTATTCATACACTGACAAGAGACATCCTAAACGGCTGTGTCTAGACTAATAACTAATGCAAATTTGCACAAAAAAAAAATTGGGATTATGGCTGAGTAATATAAAAAGATTTTTATTAATCCAACCCCAGTTTAAAAAGGGATAAATTATGTTAAAAATCTGGAATATTCCATCAAACACACACAGAAAGTCAAATGACTTTTACGTGTCACAGTCAGGCAGACAGAACTCATAAATGTGTGGGTCTGAGATGCAAATCTCTTATTTTTTAAGGAAAGTTCGCATTCGCAATATTTCTAATTTCCCTATTTCCAGTCGATAACGATGCGGATGAATTTTTTGCGACATATTTTAGGGTTAATTTAGTTAGGAGGCTTTATTTTTAATTCTAGTGTATATACCTAGTTAGTTAAGTTGTATTTTAAAAACGGTTGTAAATATCTATGTAAATAAAATTTTCCCTACATTTTGACATTAATTGTCGCTGAGATGATAATGTGACTTGAAGTTGAAGGCTTTTTAATCCTTTAACATATACATTGTTCTATAAATTCTTACAATAAGACTCAAGTCATGTTCATAAGGTTCAATATTCAAAAAAAAATCTATGAGATCATCACCCTGAAGTGACTGTCCAGTTTATTGGTCACTTCGTATGAGCCGTTTTTAAAGGGTTAAGTACGATTTATTGGCCTTCTAATCTCAGTAGCAATCTCTGAAAACTTTATAGTTCTCCATATATTTACTCATCACCATAGCCGGCAGCTACCCAGCAGCTAAAGCTTATTATTAACCTTTTGAACGCCATTGTCACGTATACATGACAAGCAAGCGCATGCCCTGTATGCCAAACGTCACAAATATGTGACAAAAAGAACGGAGAATTTGTGGCTTGGCGTTGTGGGCACGCCGATGTGTTTATGCTCTGGCGTCCAAAAAAATAAAAGACGAGAAAGAGATAAGAAAAATATCCAAAACGACTTACATCTTACTAATCTGCGAGTACTTGACAGTGAGCACTTTCTCCAGCGCCAGCAGCACGCTGGGAGGAAACTTCCTCCTCTTCACTGAAACTAAGGCCTTCACCCACAGCAGCAGGTGCTCCAAGTGTCTGCTGTCCTCGAGCAGGCGCGCTGTGCAGCTCAGGAGACGGTCTGCGTAGTCGTCGTCCAGGTTGGATACTGTTAGGTTTACTGGGGGAGAATGGAGCGTTATTAGTTACAACATTTGGTAAAAAAATATTATTGGTATTCATAAATAGGACGGTCTCAAAAAAGGTGCCGTTTTACCATCGGAGGTAAGAACCCTAAGGTTCCGTTCTTACTAGTTTAGAACCCTGAAGATTCCGAACATCTAAATAGATATACAGAACCCTCAGGGTTATTCGTGTCGTCCGAGGAAATTTGTTCTAAACCTACTGGACCAAAATGAATGAACCGATTTTAAAACTTGATACGCGTTTGCAAGGTATAATTAGTTAGTTAAGAACTTTTTCGAAAAAGAGTTTAAGGAGGAAGAGATTGATGTTTTTTTTTCCATAGTAAACTAAAAACTCCTCTCACTGTCTCTCTAAACATGCATTTCCATTGTCTGTAGATGCTTGTTGGGGATTTCTGTGTCGTCGTCGTGGATGTTAAACGAGACCCAAGGCTGCTCTTAATGATTTGTAATTCAGTTTTTTACTATTTGGGATTTTTCGTACATTATAAAATATGTTCATCGTCGCGTCACAAGGACCAAGTAAGTAGCCGCGCGCTGATGTCGCGTCGTGGTGCGCCCACGTTACGTCGGTTAGTGCGGGTTGTCGCTCATAGATGGCGCCGGTGTCAACAACAATGCTATTTTAACCTGTCAATTGTTGTTTTTTTTGGCAGTCTATAATATAACTAACTTTTCCAATATTTATACTTACACCTACTCTGTAAATACCAGATTTCCCTGCAAACTGTTTGTTGATACTCCACAGATGAAAAAAAAAACGTGTGCGTCTCGGGATGCCCGACAAAAGTGATAACTTAAACTAATCTATAATGAACTATTTAATATGGGAAGCGTCTGTCCGAAATACGACTAGCGCCGTGGGTTAGAGTGAGAGAGGAAGAGCCTGCCTACCGTTGCCGTATGCGTGAGAAAAAGGGAAGCCAGACAGACTGGCGCCGTAACGCGTTACGTTACGAAGCGGTTTAACCTCCCATAAGAAGTTATCACTTCAATATTAAAGTTTTCTATAGTTCTACTAACACGCTATGGGCCTTCTATGCCTGATAAAAAAACGTTTTAATATTTTTACTCACTGTCACCGGGCGGTACGGCCTCCACGCACTGCTGCATGACACTGAGCTCGTTGAGCTGCACGCCGGCCACCAGCGCCGAGCCCCACGCGCCCTCTGATAGCAACTGCTTCACTGCGTGTGGGGTGGAACCCACTTCCAGACGATACGGCCTGTGGTGGAAGACAACATTAAAGTTTTAAGGTGCTACCAGGGTGCATCAATCGATCGATCGATGATAGAATTGATTAGTCGACGTCGATCGATAGACACCAATCGATCAATTGGTGTGGTAGGACACAGGACAAATACGGTGTTACCCTTTGTTTGTCCTGTGACATCTCATTTCGATAGTTTGGCACGATCATAAAACGATTTTCTCATAAAAATTAAAAAGGGGTCATTGTACTCATCATAATGAGCAACTTTTACTATAGGATTAACACTGAACTCGCGAAAAAATCGACTT
This sequence comes from Mamestra configurata, assembly GCA_002192655.3. Taxonomy (NCBI): domain Eukaryota; kingdom Metazoa; phylum Arthropoda; class Insecta; order Lepidoptera; family Noctuidae; genus Mamestra; species Mamestra configurata. Next base: position 195,193 of record NDFZ01005250.1, read on the forward strand.
CCCCTTTGTGTGAGCATAACTCGACAAAATGTACTGCAGGGGTCATTGTACTCATAATTACGAAACAAAATATGCTGTTATTTTGTTTCGTAATTATGAGTACAATTACCCCTTTGCGTGTGGCAAACGCCGTAAGATTGTAAAATATCGCGTGAAATTGTAAACTATTTTTCTAAATAAGACACAGATATATTGGAAACTATTGAATTTGGATGGGATTTATTGCATTGAAAACTATTTTTTCATAATTTATCGAGAAATTATGATCTAATCAAGATTTATTACAATCTTACGGAGTCTGCAATTTTCCGGTGACATATATATAGTAAAAGTAAGTATCTCATCTACTGTACCGGAATGTTCCATCTATTCCGGCGTTTTGGCTGTATATTAGAAGACCTTCAGTTGCAGCGACGGCGAAACTGTCTCCGGTTGGTGAGAACCTCACGCAATGGACTCGCACCTAGCATACAAAAGAACATTAATTTTACTTTTCTAACAAATTTAAAAAATCTACGGGAAACGTGTCTCGTGGATCAGGCAGGAGACAACGTTGATTTTTTGTCCGAAATAAATAGCATTGTTTGCCGATCCTATTGTGCAATATTAAAAAAGCCGAGCAATATTGTGGCGGTTTTTATGAAGAACTGAATATACAACGTGTAACAGAATAAACGCAATACCTCTTAAGGGGTCATTGTACTCATCAGTATGAACAACTTTTACTATGAGACCAACCCCGAAATCGCGAAAAAAAGATCAGCTGTTCAGTACATTTTGTAGAGTTATGCACACAAAATTGTATGGGGGAGTCGATTTTTGGTTCTTAATGTCAGTGTTGGTCCCACAGTAAAAGTTTTTCATAATGATGAGTACAATGACCTCTTAAGAGGTATTGGGTATTTTGTTACACGTTGTATATCATGAAACCTGTTTCAAAAGTATTTTATGAAAATCTGAACTATGTTTGGATTTTTATGAAAATATTGATGAAAAGCTAAACCAAAAAAGTTGTCAACTGATTATAATGACTCTCAATGAGTGTGTTATCATAAAATATCACAGCACGGTTGGCGCAGTGGTTGAGCGATTGACTGCTGCGCTGCGTGTCACGGGTTCGATTCCCGCACGGAACAATTATTTGTATGGCCTACAGATAGTTGTTCCGGGTCTGGCTGTTTGTGTATGTGACTTTGTATGTTTGTAAACGCACCCACGATACAGGAGAAATTCCTAGTGTGGGGCAAAGTTTAAAAAAAAAAAAAAACAAGGCTCGCCTTACCTCCGGCTTCACCCTCCTGTCGGCCATGTCGCCGCCCTTGACCCCCGGTAGCGTCACACTGACGTCACCGCCCTCCAAGTCGCCTCTCTCTTCCACCAGCGCCATGTTACCGAACTCAGTCATGAGTCGTCGGTTTATGAAGTCCTGGTAACAGAAAGGTTAATATATTAAAAAGGTTTTGACCAATAAGTTTGGATTTTTGTGTAAAACAATAGACTACTCTGGGCCATACTGTGACGTATTAACGCCACCCACGCTTACGAAAATGGGATGGCGGTATCGGTAATGTATGGCAGGCTCTTTCTCGTTCTACATTCATGATGAAATTAATTTCCATTTTTAAAAAAATCTTTGGCACTTACAAAAAGGAAGTTTTAAGTATAACTTTCGCAAATAATCCTATTATTTTGACATACTTTCATTTTAGATGTTAGTTTCTCGAATTTACACCTATCGTCAAATTAACAAGGTGACAAATTTTCAAGCGCCTGTCAAATGCTGTGATCAGTTGAATACATCACCAATAAACCACAGCATTTAATCATTCATTTTGCAACCCTTAAAAAACTTAAATTTTGCTTTCCAGATGATTTTTGCGTAGTTGCGGTACATGATTTCAAATAACATTCAACCTTGCTTTTATGGCCCCCGGCATATCTCATAGGCGCCCATACCAACAACGTCTGACATTCTTCAATATAACTTCACTATATCAACGAATAGTTATGCATAGCCTTTTGTTCCTCTACAAGTTAATCAACGGCCATATTGATTGTTGTGAACTACTATCGCGCATTTATTTGAGTGTTCAGCACAACATTCCACGGTATCCCCTTACCAGATTGTTCCATCGCCCTTCTACCCGTACCAACATAGGTCGCAATTCCCCACTAGCGAAGATGTGTGACAACCTGAATTCACTTATTAAGTCCATTCCTGAGACAGATATATTTGGTGACTCTAAAGCGAAATTTAAATCGAGAATCCTGGCTGGCCTACATGCTATCAAGTCTCCTGATCAAGTCGTCCAAAAAGTTAACTTCGTTTTATCTGTATTCCCTGGTCTACTACTATTGTTTGTTGTTTTCCGTTTTATTGTATGTATTATATGTTATTGTTTTTATATCGTGTCTCTTTGTAATAGTGTATAAATAATCTGGCGTGTTTTTGTCAATGTTGTGTTTGCCCGTAATTTTTTTTTTTTTTTTGGGACAACTCACACACGGTCATCCGATCCCAAACTAGGCAGAGCCTGTACTTTGGCAACCAGACAACTGATAAACATACTTATATATTTCTAAATACATACATATTATAGACAAATTACACCCAAACACAGAACAAATGATCATGCTCATCACACAAAGATTTGTCCTGGGTGGGAATCGAACCCACGACCTCCGGTATAGCAGTCAGGGTCACTAACCACTCGACCAACAGGCCAGTCAATAATAATTGGCATATATATAAGAATATTACCATAAGACTCAATGTATCTATGTGTGCTGTGGGTGAACCTTATAAATAAATAATCTCAGTATACTTACATTAACAGCATCGAGCGACCTATTCTGCGTGATAACGAACTTCTTGATAAGAATAGATTCCTTCACGCTGTATAGACAAACATGCTTGGAATTTCCGCCGCCCAATATGGAGGAACCATCTGCTGAGTAGCATATAGTTGTGAAAGCTCTGAAACAATGATTTGATGTTTAGTCATTATAATAAACAAAGAGATCTCGCGGAGCGCAGTTAAAGCGTTTTTTACTGCCAGACATACATACATTGACCTTGAGCGACATTTCTATAAGGTTTAAAATAAATACACTCTCTTTAGCTAGAGAGGACATCATATCTGAAAGAGGCGCGTGTCTCAAGTTAAATATAGATTTATTTGTGAGTTTACATCGTTCCACCACTTCCCGTGGGTGTCGTAAGAGGCGACTAAGGGACTCACCAGAGAATGGGCAGCAGCATTCTCTGTGCATTGCAACAGCTACACTGCGATCGTCAACCCGCCTGCCAAGCGTGGCGATTATGGCCCCGCTTTGAGGGAGGCCTATGTCCAGCAGTGGACATCTTTCGGCTGATATGATGATAATGATGATGACATTTAAGTGGAAGAAAGTAAGGGAGGCGTCCACCCCATCAACACTGGGTCTGCAATAGCCTACTCCCTCTCACAGTAATGAGACCCCAGTTCCAGTATCGGGAATCTGACTGTACTAGGGTAATGTTCATATTTATTTGAAATTTGAAGGTACTTAGGTAGTATCACTCACTTGGTCTTCAGCATCTTGTCAGGCGTGATAAGGTCGGTGTCAGCTCGGCCCGAGCCGAGGTCGTTCCTGCCCTCGATGCTGCCCGTCTGCTCGCCCGACGTAGTGCTGAACAATGTTATGTTGCCGTCTAGGGACGATACTGCTATCTAAGTGACGAAACATAAGGGATTAGATTAGGTTCAGCTAAATTGAAAAAGGCCCCTGCCCTAGGGTGGGGCAGTAGATATTAACAATGTAAAGTTAATGAGGGTAGATCACACTAACAATATAAAGGCGATAGTTTGTGAGTGTGTGTGTGTATGTTTGTTACTTCTTCACGCGCAAACGGCTGGACCAATTTTGATAAAATTTGGTATGCAAGAAGGAAGACACCCTGGATTAACACATAGGCTACTTTTAATATATATATACTAGCTACGCCCCGCGGTGTTACCCGCGGTTTATCAGATACTCCTATGTTTGTACTAAATCTGCGCAGACGCAATCGCGGGCGAAGTGCAAGTAACAAATAAAACATTTGTACACGGTCTTTCACGTCTTTTTTTTGTTTTTTAAACGTGCTATACCAAAGTACCAAATATTGCAATGCTTTTTTATCAATCTATGTCTGAATCCCACACTGACAGACACACTTTCGCATTTATAATATTAGTATGCTAATATATGCGAAAATGTGTCTGTCTGTCTGTTACTTCTTCACGCTTAAACCGCTGAACCAATTTAGATGAAATTTGGTATAGCGATAGTTTCAGTCTCGGGAAAGGACATAGGATAGTTTTTTTCCCGCGAGTATGTTCCCTTGGGATAATTTTCGGTGTCATGGGCGACAGTTAGTTCAAAATATTGATGATAAACTGTTTTCGGGTAGACAATCAACTTCCGTCATCCACAAAAGGTGATCATTACACGATTTACAGCAACATATCAATTTGTTTCAATTTGCCTTAAAAAAACCAGTCACCTCTTCACCGTCAGGTCTAAAGGCAACCTGCAGAGCGTCCGACGTAAGTTGAACCGTCTCACAGTCGGCAGTGGTTTCGATGCAGTTCCATATGCGAATGGTGTTGTCCCAGCTGGCCGACACCAGGCGCGAGCTGGCCGGCGCGGGACTGAACGTCACGCACGACACCGGCGCCTCGTGCGCGCACAGCACCTGCCAAGGGGGACGTCTAGCTGATTACCTGATTACTTACTTACCTTACAAAGGGAACACTTTTCAACGGTCTGATAACCTTTTGAACACCAGAGCATAAACGCATCGTCGTGCCCCCGACGCCAAGCCACAAATTCGCCGTACTTTTTGTCACATATTTGTGACGTTTGGCGTACAGGGCACGCGCTTGCTTGTCATGTATACGTGACAATGGCGTTCAAAAGGTTAAATGACGTGATATAGTTATTATAGGCTACAATTCATTTGCGTACCAAGTAAAATATGTCAACTTCAAATTAAATACCGAGGTGCCTAAAGGACAACGTTTTAAGTTCCAAAATAATTATACACTCATCAGAATAATTGTACGTGTTGTATTTATATTATTTTTGCCTACCAAAATGGATAAATGTTCACCAAATCTTTCCCTGAAATACAATGTTACTTCTGTTACTAGGAGAACTTGGATGCAAGAGCGAGCGAAGCGAGCTCGGGACTTGGGGCACCCCGACTCGGACAGGTTAGGTTAGGTTATAACAAATACTTTTTACTAATAAATAATAATAGGTTAGATTGCAATAGGTACGATTACGACAGGTATTCCTGTTTGTAATTAGTATTTTGCATTTTAAATAAAAATAGCTAAAATGCTGTATTTTGTATTTTAAATATACGACTTAAAAGTATTTTGTTTTTCGAATTTTAAATATATGCAAGATAGTATTCTGTAATTTGTATTTTCAATTAAAGCAAAGCATATATTTTGCCCAAGCTCTGTACGCAGTTTTAATAGAGACCTACTTTCAAAGTTCCAAGTATACTCACATCCAAAAGCTTGCCAAACTTGATGGACCACAAGAATATCTCGAAGACGTCCTGTCCGCCCGCCGCACACAGCTCGCTGCTGGAGTCTAAGGCCACGCAACTGAACTGCACCAGGCTCGGGGATGTCAGCGTGCGGAAGTTACGGTATCTGAAAGTGAGCGCTAGGTTCAGTGACGTAAGGTTGGGTTTTGAGCACCTAGAAGTTTTAGTCGGCCTATTTTTTTTCAACGGTCCTTCGATATTATGTCAGCAGGCGATGGTCACCACGAAAACCGAAACCACCACCACCGTCTACTCTTTAAAAAGGAAAATTCCCATGTTCCTGCAATTTTCTATACGACAGAAATAAATATAATCACATGACCCTTTACCAATTTTAAGTTCTTTACAAAGACATATTTACAGTACATACATACATCTTTAGTCAATAATTATTTACCTACTCCTAATCATAAAAATCTTCAAACAAATTAGCTGCTAAACTCAAGCGAAAGAATCCCAGCTGTGAGTTAAAACATAAATGACCTTTTTTTTTTTGTAGGCCGGTCAAATACTCAACTCACCTAGTTAAATCATAGCACCGAACCGTCCCATCCAGACTAGCGGAGACAAAGAACTTCTTATTGGCACTAAAAGTGATACTCGTCACCGTCGACTTGTGTTCAGTGAAGGTCACGAAGCAGAAGCCGTTGCTCGTGTTCCACACCTTGACCTTCCCGTCGTAGCCGCCTGTCACTATGTACAGCCCGTCCGGGGAGTAGGCCAGGCACGTCATGTCCAGCGAGTGCCCTTGTTGCTTCATTACGTATTGTTCACCTGGGGAAATGGATTTTATGTTTAGAGAAATAAGGTTTACTTTCGAATGAGCTGAGAGAAGCTTAGGTTGTTTTGTGCTGTAAGAATTTGAGTTTTATGTCAGGTTGAATAATGTTGTTTTCAGAGTGTCGAGTTTTAATTGGGAGAGATATTATAAAGCCGGTGATGTGATGGGGAATAGGGGAATAAACGAGGCTGGTCATGTCGAGAGAGTGGGTTTGTTGCTTCATTATGTAGTAAGGGCAAAAAGTTGAAGTTCGCTTGGATGTGATGTAACATTCGTTTGTAGGAAACTGAGCTTTATGTTCACAGATTAGAATGGCCGAGAAACTTCGTCAGGTTATCGATCCATTTTTAAATTCGTGTATCTTTAAATGTGCTTAGTAGATGGTGCAAGATTCCTAAGACAAATACAACTGAAGATAAAAACGTCAGCAAAACGAACCCTACGTATTGACGTATAAAGCAAAGTATCTTAAAAAAAACTGAATTGTAATTTTTTATGGTTTTAAGATCTATTTATGTAGAACTTTTTGAAGTGACAACTTTAGGCGCGTTGAGCACTTTTTGGGTGAACAAAAATCATGGAACTCGCGTCATCGTCACCGAACGCTTTAGCTTTCGCTTAGTTTTCACTTCTATCAGCAGTCCCCAAAGACTGCCCCGCATGTTTTTTTTTATATATTTTAAGAGCTAATTCAGTTGACTACAAGCATGAGATTGAATAACTTATTGGCGATTGAGGGCCAGACTCCTTAGTCCTTTACCCTTCTTTTATCAGTATCTACTTTATTGTAAAGCAAAAATAATTGAAAATGAAATGAACTTTGAACATTAAATTAATTCCCCTTACTCTGCCACTCCCAAACCAGCAGTTGTCCGATGTTAGGGCAGCCGAACGCTATCCAGTCTCCAGGGGAAGAGATGGCGATGCTGCTGATCCTGTGTTCTGATATGCTCAGCGTGTGGATGAGATTCACGTCAGGCATCTCATGTAGGAAGAATATGCCGGTGGAGAAACCTGGAAATGAGAATAGTACAAATCACACTAATATTATAAAGGCGAAAGTTTGTGAGTGTGTGTGTATGTTTGTTACTTCTTCACGCGCAAACGGCTGGACCAATTTCGATAGAATTTGGTATGCAGGAACCTGACACCTTGGATTAACACATAGGCTACTTTTTATCTAAATATATAAAACAAAGTGGGGCTAGTTACACCATTTATAGCTCAAGAACGGCTGGACCAATTTAAAAAAAAAACAGTTTGTTGGTTTGTCTTTGCCCCAAATAGCAGAATAAAAAAACATTAGAATTAATTAAAGAAAAAAAAATTAAGTACGAATTTTTCGAATACAACGCCATTTCTGATACATGACAAAAACAAAACAAGGAAAAAATGCATTCTGAGGCGGCATGAAGACCTCTGGGCGCACCCAGTAATAACCCTCCCCGACCTTTGATTACCGAGCCAGCCCGAGTCGCTGAGCCAGTAGTTTTAAATCCCCTAAATAATAACTATATGACCCAGCCTGTCCCTTGCTGTCCTCTCGAAATGACGCCGCTAAGCCGAGGTCCGTATACCGCAGGGGATGTCCTAGCGAGCGGTCATTTATGATAATTAGCTAGTTTAGCTTAGTTTTAATTAGTAGTAGTAGCCAGGGTTGCGGAATTTGTTCGAAAGAGTCACCGCGGCCCTGGAACGCAAAGGGCTTTAGAAGGAACACGGATGGGTTTTAGTCAGTAAGAGTCTGACACGCCCTTCCACTCCACCCAGAGCGGAAGAAGTCATTTGATGATTTCCCATCCTTAAAAAAAAATTAAAAAATAAAAAAGCCCTGGCTGGGGGCCTTAAATTCATTTGAGGTCAAAAAAAAAAAACCTGGGGACGCAGCTAGTAATTATATAAAAATATGTCAACGCCTAATATTTGTAGAAAAAGAAAATATAACATTCCGACATACCTGTTACTAACATCTTGGTATCCTTATGGTACTGCACGGCTGTCAGCTTGACCTTGTGATGCGCCCTCCGTATGTCATCGCCTATGTAGTGCCTGCCTAACTTTTTGTATAGCAACCGCTTACTGTCTTCCGGTTCCGTTTTAATTTCCTTTTCAGTGGGATCTGGTTCATTGTCACTTTCCTGGAATTATTTTTTTTTGTAATGTCAAGGTTAGGCACAAATCAATCACAAAAGGAGTTGGTCTCATAGTAAAAGCTGTTCATAATGATGAGTACAATGACCCCTTAAGAGGAATTGCGATTATTCTGTTACACGTTGTATAACAGGGTATCTGAAAAAATCTAATTAGTCCGTTATATAGATTTCTAAAAAACACACGTATTTTTACTTTTTCCACGTAAACATAAAAATACCCACCGAATTGAGAACCTCCCCCTTTTTTGGAAGTCGGTTAAAAATAAAGAATGTGTTGAAAACACGCGTGACGTCACTACGATAATACTATTGGCTACAATTTTACGACGACTACGGCAGCCAGGACCAATCAGATTTATTCAGTAAAATGCCCTATTGGAAAAGAATATTCTCTGGCATCCATAATTTTCTTTAGCATTTAATATTTTTCAGCCCCAAATAGCAGAAGACCAACCGGGAAAAGTGGAAAAAGGGAAGAAACACCTTTGCCTACCAGTGGGAATATTAGAACTCATTTATATATTACCCATGCAACCTGCCAGGGTTGCGGAATTTATTCGAAAGAGTCACCGCGGTCCTGGAACACAAAGGGCTTTAGAAGGAACACGGATGGGTTTTAGTCAGTAAGAGTCTGACACGCCCTTCCGCTCCACCTAGAGCGGAAGAAGTCATTTGATGATTTCCCATCCTTAAATAAAAAAACCAGAGAGCAAAGCTAAATCAGAGTTCTAATTAAAAAACTGTTGACGTTTGCTTATTTTAAATTTTTGGATGGGTTTACTCTTGACTGTAGCCTTATTTTCTGCAGATCAAAACCACAAAGCTTGACTGGCTGAAATAATAGAAAACTATGCAGTCAATTATACAGAAATACTTACATATTCCTTATCCTTCTCAATAACTGCCTTTTCATCAACCTCGTCCTCACTCTCTTCATCCTTGACCATCTTTCGTTTCTTGCGGTGAGATATCTGCACATCGGACACCACCAGATCATCAATATCAATGTTAGCCTCCCACAAACACACCTGACCGTTCCTACTAACAGTTATCAAGTCCAAACTCTTTTTCTCAAAGAAAACTCCCACGATTTTGTCTGTATGACCGCTGAGCGAATACATGCTTAGGTTATCTAAGTAGTCTATGGTGTAAATTTTGGTGGTTGTGTCTTTGGATCCCACTGCTAAGAGTTTGGAGCAAGGAGACCAGTCTAAACAGGTTACTTCATCTCTGGCTTTCTTGAATACTCGTTTCATGACAAATGAACGGAATTCGCCGGTGAATGAGCATGGTGCTGTCATTATGAATACTGGAATAGAATGAAAACAAGTATTAAACTTCAAAATTGAATGTCTATTTTGTCTGTTTGTTTGAACGCGCTAATCTCTGGAACTACCAGTCGGATTTGGAAAATTCTTTTTGTGTATGATAGCCACATCCAGAAGGAATGATATACGGGAACGGGAAATTCCTACGGGAACGAGAAAAATCAGGATATGCGCCTACGAAGTCGCGGACAAAAGCTAGCTTTGAATAACACTAGGCGACATCTATGTGCTCATTTCCATGGGGGTAGGCAGAATGACACCTTGGTTTTATCTAATTTTATGAGAAAGTAAAATTTTTGTTTTTATATTTGTTAGTTTCTTTCTATAGTAGGCGCCAGATAAATGTGGAATAAAGTATATTGACCTTTCCCTAATAACTGTTCATAGGTACCTGAACAATTAAATATGAATCGTTTTTCATTATTAGACAATGTTAAGGATCACGAGAGATGATGATTCGGGACAGCTTTGTGTCATTAATTCCGTTTTTCAAATTAAAAATGTCAATAATTGTAGGTGGGTCAATGACCGTTATTCCACGATTATCTGGCGCCTACTATAGGAGGCAATTTCTGGCTGGAAGTAATGCAGCCTTCTGGGATATTAACGAACCGCTTTATGAACACAGTGGTGAGGTCATAAACACGAATCGCCGAATCGGTCAGCCGCATGTCGAACAGTTCGTGAGGTACATCAACCACAATCATCATCATCATATCAGCTGAAAGACGTCTAGTACTGGACAAAGGGCTCCCCAAGTGCTAGTGCAAGCTAGTACCTTAACATTTTTACACTGTTAGGTGGGCAGTGCGCTTTAGTTTAGGCTTTCAATGTAGCTGTGTGAATGAACACTTTTTTAAAAAATACAACCAACTTCCAAATAATAAAAAAACACTACAAACTTTAAATCACTTTACACCTTACAACACCACTGGAAAGTCACAGGATGGAAACACGCAATTTCGTTTACTTGGATGATAATTATATTTTCTATTTCCTCCAGCTATTTTGATTTAAAAACCAAAGTACAGAACCGATTTTGATAAAATTTGTATGGGCCCAATCGGAATGTTTATCCTTTCACATGATAAAATTTTTTTTCAAATCGGTTTAAAATGAGTTATGAGGTAACAAACACAAAAAAAAAACAGCCGATTTGAGAACCTCCAAATCCGAAATTTTAATTTAATTTTATTTTTATTATTTATTGGTATAGCGGTACTATTGCCGCATTGTGAAAATATTACTGTCTACCTCTTACGGTTCTTGAGATACAGCCTGCTAACAGACAGACGGACGGACTGTGGTGGCTTAGTAATAGGGTTCAGTACGTGAAGGGTCCACCCTTCACATACTGAACCATAAAAGTGAAAACCAATAACATCACACGCATCAGCTGATAGCTGCTAGTGTGTTTTAACAAAAAATATAATATAATAATAATAATATATCTAGGGACAACTCACATACGGTCATCCGATCCCAAACTAGGCAGAGCCTGTACTATGGCAACCAGACAACTGATAAACATACTTATATATTTCTAAATACATACATATTATACACAAATTACACCCAGACACAGAACAAATGATCATGCTCATCACACAAAGATTTGTCCTGGGTGGGAATCGAACCCACGACCTCCGGTTAAGCAGTCAGGGTCACTAACCACTCGACCAACAGGCCAGTCATAAATAATAGTAATCTTTACCTATGTCATCACAGCAAGCAGCAAAGTATTTGCCGTCAGGACTGAACTTGACAGCGTTCACCTGTTGCTTGAACTTGTACTTGTGTATCACTGTACATGTCAGCAGGCTGATCATTTGTGCTTCGCCCTCTGAAAAATGAAGATCAGTACCTATATTACTTTTACTTAAAAAGACAGATGATGACATTTATTCACCTATATTAGGGCAAAAAAAAAAAAAGACATTGTGCCTCTCAGCTATGCCAAATAGGCTCAGATCTGCATAAATCCCAGATAACAAATACCTGATGCTGATTTGGTGGTGAAATGGTGATGCTTGGTCCAGTGGATGTCTTCAGGTTAAATGATTTTAAGTTTTCATTATTATGCCTGACTCTATGAATTCAAATCAATTTTCTATCAAATCCATTAACTATGGAAATCTTTTTCAAATAGATTTATTTAGAATCTTTGATGATATGGCCTATACAACATCATCTAAGTTTCTATATTTAAGAATAAGCTGTACATAAAAGAGGATACTTTCATACTATGAAATATTCAAATTTAAATAAAAAAATATAAGATTGTTTGTATACCACTGCTGTAACTAAAAACAAAAGTAAAATTTAATTCAAAAGGCTATACAATATACATACGTTCATTGACTGCCAGCAAAGTAGATCCATTTGGAGACACATCAACCGCTGTGTAGTTGTAGTAGCTCTCAAAGGACAGTGTGTTGCTTTTGTTTCTAAAATAAAAATAGGAATTTATCAATCAACTGTTTATGATGTGACTGTTGCAAATTACCCTAGACTAATATTTTTTATTTTTCCTAAATTGTCCTACTTAAATGGGACTGGGCAGGCCATGTCTGCCATATGCTGACCAGCTGACAAGCTGTAGGTCCGTAAAATACAGGATTGGAGCCCTAAAACAGTGAGACAAGGTTGCAGCAGGCCGCAAAGGAGATGGCAGGACAACCTGGATTTCTTCCTTACGAATTAGAAGGTAGAGGCACAACACCGTGAGCATTGGAAGCAATCGAGGGAGGCCTTTGCCCAGCAGTAGGACTGTACGGGCTAGTTATCATGAAAATATAAAAATTGTCCTACTTTAATGTTTGCATCAGTTTTCCCCACCTATTTAGTGTTGAAGATAATGATGAAAGAATGAGAGTGATATTTTTTTTTTTTACTGTTGATATGCACTCATTTGATCACTATCCATCCTGTTGGTAAGCGATGATGTGGTCGAAGATGGAGCATGCTTGCCGAGAAGTAACCTATTCACTCTTGACTCAAAGTCAAGACTCCCAGGTTGTAGCTATGACAGCTATTCCACTCCTACAAAAGGACCTAAATAAAACTCCAGATGGCTGAATAGCTGGGTTATATGAGACAAGTTTTTGAAGCTCACAAGTAAAATGTAGGCTTGTTTTCCTGGGTTAGCACATACTTAAGTTAGGAAAGTTCTGTATTAATACAGAGCTTTCCTCACTAAACTAGTGAGCTAAATATTACAGTTTTGCCATCATAGCTTTAAAAACTAGCCTCGTGTAATCTGTACTTGTACTTACTGTTTCAAATTATATACAGTTATTTTGTTTCCTACAGGACTTATGACACAGTTCCCATCGCCAGTAAACAAGATATCGCCTCTCCGATAAACTGTACCCAGTAAATTTTGGAACTGAAACATCGAGAAAGGTTATGTTTAGAAACACCAAAATGGTACAGTTTTGAAAGCATGCCATTTAGAAACTTCGTGTAATAATAAAAATACATATTTATTGGAGGTTATTAAGACAGTTTTATAGGACTGAATCGTATCATTCATATTTAAAATATTGTAAACAAAGACCATAACAATCGTGAATTTACAAAAACATTATTGTTACATAAAAGTACCTTGTAATGAAACTTCATTTTGAAGACTGGGAACAAATTTCGCTTTATTGCTTACTTCTGTTACACATACTTTTTTTTATTTATGTTTAAAAAAATATATATTTCCGCAAACAAAATCAAAACTTTGAAAACGCATGGGCAGCCGGGCAACCCACAACGTGAAGTTTTGACATTGACATACGTCATACACAGACGATAATAATACCAACGCCACAGACTATGCTGTCAAAAATAAAAATAGACGGAATCTATAGCATTAAAGTGAGATAGCGTTACGGATTTCACCACAAGAAAAAAAGAGAAAACACGAACTGGAAATCACATGATGGAACATATTACATTCCCTAATTCGGATACAAAACGTAACAGTTCCCTATTGCCAGTGGAATTTCAAAACGAATTCAGTGTTTAGTTTGGACGTGTATCCAAACATTTTGAAGAAGAACTTTTTCGACAGAAAAGTGATACCCCATGCATAAAATATAATTTCTTCCATTACAATTATTATTATGAAAATTAAATTTTTTGTACATAAATTTTAGTATATTATAATTTCTCGATATATTATGAAAAGATCGTTTGGTATGCAATAGATCCCATCCAAATTCAATAGTTTCCAAAATATCCGTGCAGTTTATAACTCCCGCGATATTTTACAATCTCACGGCGGTTGCAATATAAGTATAATTTGTAAAAGCAAGTAACAAAACTCTTTTACACTGCCACAAAACAACACTACCGCTAAGCATTCGCAGAAGTTTCTGTGAGATTGGCCATGGGAGGAAAGTCGCGGGAAAAAGCCAAATAACTTAAAGTTACAAGAAGATTACATGCTATTTGAATAAAAGCACAGTAATCTTATTAAATCATTTAGTCAGAAAGTGGAAATTTTTGTTATTATTACAACAAATAGTCATGAAAGTCCAACAAGTTTAATGAAGGCTTCACTTTGCCCGTAGTTATTCCGCCAGGGCATCATAGAGGTATATGGATCACTTGCTGAATGTGGCTTTCGTGTTTTTAGCAAATAACGAGCGTGCTATCTCGTATTTCTCGTCTCAACTCAATAGAAAAGAAAAATAATGGTTAAATTAGACGTCTTCTTAATTAGACGTCCAAAACAAAATCAGCTAAATAAATACGTGAGCTTTGCTCCTATACCTACTCAGAAAAAGAACGCAAGATCCGTCTTGCGTTCTTTTTCTGAGTAGGTATAGGACCGTTGACCGCTGTTTATGAAAAGGCGCTGCGTTTGCACCCGTGCTTTCATTCATTTATGTGTACCTATGTTGTATCTATTTGATTTTTTAATTCTCCAGCCAACTTGGGTTCGAAGTTTGCTGTATTTGGATGTATGTTTACTAAACCCAAATGGTCAAGTTTTTCAAACAAATTAAAAAAGAAGGAGGGGTGAATTTGTATTATGGAACTTAATTAATGTGGAGTATTCTTACGTTTTTTCTTCTTTTAGAAGTAAAACGTAAGAATACGTTATGTCACCGGGTCAGCACTTGTCCAAATTTGAAACTGGGAATTCTGTTAAAATATTACTAGATAGTAGAATTAAAATCATGGTAACATTATAACTTAATCAATATGTATTTGTTTTAAGTTTCAAGTTAATATTTTTCCTCCTAGTGAAATAAATGAAGTAAACAGACTTTCATAATTATTGATAACTTAATTTTGAAATACCACATTTTGCTTTTACGCTTTCCATTGAAGATTTTTTTTGTTTTAAAAGTATTGAAACAATCAAACAGTACATGCGCACAAGAAAAGTGCTGGCCAGCGATCCACATCAATGATCTACGTCATAACGCAGCCAAATCTTCAGCTCAGGATTGGCTGCGCATTTCGGAAGTGACGTATTAAAACCAATCAGAACTTAGGTCATATCGAGCACTGCCTTGAACATCAATCGTCATATGACCCATTCTATCGAGTTTGCAAAGCTTGGGCCATTTTTGTCTGTGCTAAAGTAGTTCCGTGGAGTGAGTGTGTGCAGATAGTCATCACAGTTTTTGGGACCTGTAAATACTCCCTCAATAAACCTTCAAAATGTCGACAACCGAAAACCCAATCTATGGACCCTTCTTTGGAGTTATGGGGGCGGCGTCTGCTATCATCTTTAGCGGTATGTATTTTGTGGTCCATTATCGTACAAATGGCTGTCTTGAATTTTATCGATCTCCCAAAATGGGTTACAGGAGTTCAGAACCTTATGTTTTAATGTCAGAATGCTTGTGTTAAATATTTTATACGATCATTCTCTAACAAATCAATTCGAATCTGGTTATTTTAGGAGCACTAATTATAGTAGTACCTAGCCGCACCTTGTGCTTTACGTTATCCCTATACAAATATATAGATATGGCTGATGGAATGAGCCAATTTGATAGTAATTCGGGAGTATTTTGCGGGAAAGGGGTGGTTTTCAGGGCGTTGTTTTCATTCAGGAACAAAAATGTGAATCATTTGTCATGTGATTGATTGGTGGCACTTTCGGTTGGTAGCACTGTTCAAGTGGTTGCATTGGCAACAAAAGAGTTTGTAATTTGTAGGCATAATGACAACTCTGGTGTCACCTACCCTGGAATGTCAATGTGATTGTTTTTCATGTTTAGGGAAAATGTTAATTCAAGGGAAAATCCCATTTCAATTGATAAAACATGCATGGAATCTGTAATGAGGAATTCCCCATTCCACAATTAGCATTTGCTTACTTGAATCATGCTTGTGACATACCGTTATTTTATAGTTGAGGGGCAGTTGAGTTACTTTCTTAGTCTTGTAACATCCAGGGTCTTTCAATACTCTAAAAGGCTAGTAGTAATGTACAGGAAAAATCCAGCATTACAAGGAAATGAATGAAAAATCTATGGTATTGATCATCACATGACCAAGTTAACAATCATGTGATCAAGTCAGCTGTTGTTATAACTTTACTACTACTACCTACTTATTCTCACATAAGTATTTCACAATAACCATCTTTAGAATAACCCCAATTAAGCAAAACAACCATAAACTAAATTGAACATGATTTCAAGTTATCACATGACTGACTCAAGTACACCAAGTACAGGATAAGATATTCTCAGATAAGTACTAAAGATCCAATCAACGGCATTATAATTACAACACTAACAATAGTAGACTGAATAATAATAGTAGGACAGCCTTTATAATTAAATCATGAATGATTGAGTCACATGACTCCTTGTGTACTTAGCATTAAGGTTATGTCATGTGAATGTAAAGGCTTTGCAACTTCTTCGAAAGAGGTTCTATTACATGTTTCATCTTATCTATGTTCTCACATTAAAATACCTGGTATCCCCATATATGATTAAGGAATATGGGATAAAATGAGGGATTGGTTGAACTGAATAAGATCCCTGGATCAGTGGATGGTATATTCTACTACAAAGATTAAATCCTAGTAACTTTATGAACTACCCTCAGATGTCATGTGACAAATTGAAATAGGATTTTTCCCAAGTTTTCTCTCAAGTACCTATATTTTCTATGACTCATCAGTCTCATCCATGATAAATCCAGCATAAGAAGTAACATTTATGCATGTATTTTTCTCCAGTCCATTGAATTAACTACCCCTTTCAATGAAAGGGGTGTGGCATTTCATTCAATCAATATAGTGCAATCTGTCTAGAACTGAATAGGTCAATGCCGCCTACTTAAGGGTGAACAAATCCTCAAATGATTTGATAATCTTTTGAAATCCATCTTCCTCTACACACACACCCACACCTACCAAATGGTAATGGGGCAAAGTTTTTCTATTAACCTCACACAAAAGACAATGCCTTATAACAAAATAAAATGTCCTATAAATATTGCATTAATGTTAAATGTAAAAATCACCAACCAACCAACCTAGTCTCGGTTGAGATTAGCCGATGCGGCCACTTAAAAAAAAAATGCCGGACACATAATGTGTGACCTCTTTGCTCACTGTCTTTAAAACCAAGGAGTAATTTACTAAACATTTTAATTCACATGATTTCAGCGCTGGGAGCTGCCTATGGAACTGCCAAGTCAGGCACCGGTATCGCCGCCATGTCGGTGATGCGGCCTGAGCTCATCATGAAGTCCATCATTCCCGTTGTCATGGCGGGTATCATTGCCATCTACGGTCTGGTAGTGGCTGTCCTGATTGCTGGATCCCTGGAAAGCCCCGCAACCTACACCCTTTACAAGTAAGTTTAACTTGAAATTACTTTACCTTTTGAATGGCACTATTAAATACAGTCATTTGATAGTTGCCATCGCAGGAATAACCTGGATTGGTATGGTCCAGTAGCATGGAGATTGGCATAATAAGAGGCGTATGCTCAAGTCTGCGAAGGTGGGCTGTGGATGATGATGGTAGTTATTTTGCTTTTGACAGCAACCCTTTAATGTTGTTGCCATACAACAAGATAAAAATCACTATCCGGCTTGTCATGTTAGTTGTTCAACTCATTACATCAAAAGGGACTAATATTAGCCTGGTTGGAAACCTTTTTGTTCTCACTCATCGCAAGTGTTGGAAGTTTTTCAAACATTTATACCTTTTTTCATACATATTTCATAGTTTCAGCTAGGTATTTATTTCTTCATTGATTCCGTATTGAAATTGGTATTTTGTGATATCATGTACTGAAACTTGTACAGTGGAATTATGAAGTACATTTTATATGTGATGATATATCACACATACTGAAAAAGATGAGTTTATAGCATGGACTGAACCAGTATTTCAAGGATATGGTTTCAAATGATGTTAGTTCTATAATATTAAAAAGTACCTATATGCTTGAAGTACAAACATGTGCACAATTTCAAAATGAACTCCTTTCAAGTAGCACATACGTAAGTAATCTTGTTTACTTGTCTTATCAAGGATTTGAAGTCAGATAGTGCAGTATAAAAATCTGTTTTAACTGTCCATAGTGTATTTACAATACCTAGACTGTAAAAATACATTCATTCAGTTAGTTTTTTTCCTCACTTTCGCTTTTTATGTCTGTCCCAATAATGCATCAATGGTTCGCTGGTTTCCTGTAAGCTCGACTCGAACAAGGTTGCATAAGCAAGGCTAAGTATTGTGTCGCAGTTTTAAGCGTACTATTATGAAATTTCATCACGACAGCAGGCTATTGAACCCATCCGAAGGAAGTCCCCATAATGCAAAGTAAATGGAATAAAAGATCTTTGCTTAGTAATGAAGGGAAGGCTTTGCAGTACTTTTGTTTCGTCAGATATTATTACCCATTATGGTATCCTAGTATTCAGCTGAATCCGGTTTGACTGGAAGCCGACCCCCAATATTATTGGGAAAAGGCTAGGCAGATGATGGTATCCTGAGACTGCCAATTCATGAATGACCTCATTGTAACACAAGTCAATCGAGAAACATAACTAAATATTACATGAAGAACATCATAACAAATTATTACGTCTAGAGTTTATTGGTCGATATCTGTACCCTAGTTTTTAGTATTACATATCTTGGCGTCAAGCCAGGATGTTCTTCCCGACAATATAATTCTAGCTCTTAAGTCTTTGTCCTCAATGGGTGAAATAGATGGCGACCATGTCTGGTATTTGCCAGCCGCACTGTCTGGCGCTAATGTTTCTTTATTTTTACAACTTTTGACGTTTTTAGATATATCTGTCGCCGGAAAATGGCAAACTCCGTAAGATTATAAAATTACTTGTAAACTCTCGATAAATTGTCAACTGAACATTTGGAATACTTTTTTACGCATCAAAGTTTGATAGTCTATAATATCTCCGTGCCGGTCCGAGAAATTGTGGACTGAAATAAATTGGTGACCAATCAGCACTCTGGTCTACAACTTATCTGTTTTTCTGTTAGTTAAATTTATCAAGTTATTGTATAATCTTACGGAGTTTGCCATTTTCCGGTGATATATCCATTGAATGTTATTTATTTAAATAACAGTACAGCATATTCTTGTACTTCTAAGTTGAGTAAATATGTACATAGATGACAGACAGGAAATAAAGTGCAGTAAAACTTTCTAGATTATTCCCTTCGAAAATAATTACGTTGCGAGTTTTTTTTACTAAATGTAAGTTTAGTAGTACATTTTAATTGTGATTTCCATACCAACATGACGGAATTCGCCGGTAAAATGACTAGATAAGGACGATCGATCAAATTGATAAGACTAAAATATATCAGTATCTATAACTTAGATGAAGATTACGCAATCTATTAACCGGATTTTTTTATGTATTCAATTCCCGACGAGATTAATATGTTCGGCATTTTCCATGCCATGCCCCGTATAAACTAGATTAAATCTTCCTGACAGGAATCCATATTCATTACTTACTGACCTACTTCGCTAGAGTGACGCCATCAGAATTCAGCTTAACCTACATAAATCTTTCACATTATTTGATTCCAACAATCTATGTACTAGTCCATGTTCAACAGTAACTTGGGCTTATTAATGTTAGGACTGATTGAGTATAATTACACCCATTGGGGACTGTTACGCATGAGTGACATTGTTTGGACATTTTTCATGTCATAATTGCCGTCGTCTATAATAATCGTGCGAGCATGTTTCATGCTATTGACCTCGAGTTTTTTTTTTGTATAATGACTTGTCACACGTAGTAATTAAATGGTTTAACGGTTTGTCAGTGTACCAACATGATTCTAGAAAAGTTTAGTGTAGATATCCTAAATAGGTCTTCAAAAAACTGTAGTAGGCTAAGTTCTGTTTTTGTCCAATAAACGTTATTATTAAACGTTATTATTATTATTAATTAGGTGGTTTATTAACAAATAGTTCATGATTTAGATTGGATAATGCTGATTTTAATGTGAACCACTGCTAACCAAATCTTAATGAAACTTGTAGTCCCTGACTTGACATGTTTTCGGTATACACATTACTAATAAAATGTTTTTCTGTCTTTCCAGAGGGTTCATCCACCTGGGAGCTGGTCTCGCCGTAGGTTTCTCTGGTCTTGCAGCTGGTTTCGCCATAGGTATTGTCGGTGACGCTGGTGTCCGTGGTACCGCGCAACAGCCCAGGTTATTCGTCGGAATGATCCTTATCCTCATTTTCGCTGAAGTATTGGGTCTTTACGGTCTCATCGTCGCCATTTACCTTTACACGAAACAGTAAACGCATTAAGCACACTCTTACTCCAGTCGCCCGTGCTCCGGGTTTCTATGCCACAGAATCTGCTCAGTCACTCAGTCGCGCACAGGGAAGTCGTCGCCGGTAGCGAAACGACCCGCATAGGGCCTCGGAGCACCTCTCAACATCTTGTATAGTACTTGTTGGTTACTTGGACGTTAATCATTTATATGTTTTCGCATATCTCCGGCCCGGTGCAGCCTTGATGCTGCGGCCGCACCGCGCCTAGAGACGCGAATTGTATAAATAATTTTTCTATTTCAATTTTATAAATATAACGATCACTATTTTCGAATCCCAATCATGGTTTTACAATTTAAATGCTACCGTGCGATGACGGCGTAATTTATGTCTTAATTTATTACCGCATTTTATTTTGATTTCGGTGACAGGAGATGTTTTTGTTTCACCTATCGACATATCAGAAGTTTATTTGCGCGTTTACACCCCCTCGCGAACGTATCTTCGTACCATCCGACGATATCACTTAGATTATTTTAGCGTTAAGGCGAAACTAATGTACAGTTAGAGTAGAAATTTAAGTCCAAACAAGTTATCTTAATAATTTATGAAACATTTAAACCCCCAGGGTACTGTGTACCGATGTCTATCGCTGAGAATGTTAAGGTAAAACCTGGCTTAGTACCATGCTGCATAGCTTTCAGTGTTATAGTGGATGTATGTATCCTTATCGTACTGTAATGGGCCTGTAAATGTTATCCTCTTTCGAGTGGCTGTTGATAAATTCAAAAGCGAGTCACAAACATTGTATTGCCAGGAATCAGTAAATAAACATGGTTTGTACATTCCATATTATTTTGTTTCTACTTGATTAAACTGTGTGTTTTATTTTCCTTTTCGGTCTTCATGCGAGCAATATGAATAAAGTATTCGGAAGGCGGATGCTTTCATGACATTATATAGCAACTATCGCATTCAAATTAACTATAATATTAAATATTTAAATAGTATTATTACATTTCTGACAACTTATAATGTGAAAAAAAATATTTCAAAATATATTTATTCTGTATACCTCATAGTCGAAGTGATGTTTGAATGATTATAAATTGGTAAGTAAAATACATTTAGGTAAAATTGTATTTTATTTTAGGTTTCATGTTAGAGAATGTTATAATCTTTGGTGTTATTGAATGAATTGTGTTAATAAAATATTTTGAAAACAACTAATGTAAATTATGAATCAATTGTTTCACTCTTGCCCATTCTCTTTTGTTTTGAAATGCATTTATCCTTTTGGGCCGATACAATGCTGCTTTGAAATCAATATTGTAACTTTCTAATACTTGACTTAGCACCAGTATGCATATTATTAAAATAATGACTCATTTCACACGGGAATAAAGATGAATTTGTGAGTCTTATGTTTCAAAACAAATTACCTACATCAACACACTGCACGCACACATAAGGATTAAAACAATAGTACTTAATTCGTACCATATATCACAAAGCATCTATAACTTTCCAAAATCAATGACTAAATTGGGTCGCAGCTCTGTAAGTATTCGGCAACTTGAGATCGTAAGTACGTGTTGGTATCTGACAGATCTGTGAAATATGGAAGCGATTTGCATTGGTGGTCCGGCATAGTTACGCTCCGTTCAGCAGGACCACCATGAGCGCCGACAAAGGGAGGCATGCTACAGCTATTTTAAGTATTCAAATAATTAGTACCTACTTTACGAGATTTTAATGTCCGTGACTACCGCAAGACCACCAACACTTATCACTTCCATATTTGGTAATAATTACGTCCGTGGCTACCGTGGACTACCAACGCCAATCGCTTCCATATTTGGTAAATAAATAGTACTCTAATAACAGCATTGATACCTTAGTACTTTTCGAGAAAATCGACTTTGAAGGTGGTCCGGTGGTAATCACGCTCTATTCAGCAGGACCACCATGAGCGCCGAAAAAGGGAGCATGCTACAGGTATTCTAAGTATACAAATAATTAGTACCCTTACATGTGATTCATTTCGTAAAAAAATCTGAACTGAAACATTTGTATTTACCGAGAAATCAACGATGATTACTTTAGCGCGCTCGTTCAGCAGGACCACGACTTTCAATGTTGATTCCAAGTTTGAGGAGCTTGTCGCTTTCCTGAAACCTACATAGAAAATTAGCGTTTAGTCGACATTTGACAGATTCTACTTTTGACATCATAGTCTACTATTGACAGATTCTACATATGGCAGATTCTACATATGACAGATTCTACATATGACGGATTCTACGTATGACAGATTTTGAAAAAGTGAGACAAGTAACGGACACCTTGTGGAATCAAAAATAAACCCTGTTACGAAGTATGAAATGCCTCCGTACTGTTACTGGTACTCCTTCAACATTATAATTAGCAAAACTGTAAAAATAAGTTTACTTCATGACCAATTTCGAGGTAGCGCTCGCTCGGCTCGCGCGTAGTTGGTCACAGTTCTAACCAAAAAAAAAATCTGTCATACGTAGAATCTGTCAATAGTAGACTGATGTCAAAAGTAGAATCTGTCAAATGTCGACTAAACCAAAATTACGTTTAGTCGACATTTGACAGATTCTACGTATGACAGATTTTGAAAAAGTGAGACAAGTAACGGACACCTTGTGGAATCAAAAATAAACCCTGTTACGAAGTATGAAATGCCTCCGTACTGTTACTGGTACTCCTACAACATTATAATTAGCAAAACTGTGTAAAAATAAATTTACTTCATGACCAATTTCGAGGTAGCGCTCGCCGGCCGTTGCCGCGGCACCACTCGCTTCGCTCGCTCGGCTCGCGCGTAGTTGGTCACAGTTCCAACCTAATCTAACCAAAAAAAAAATCTGTCATACGTAGAATCTGTCAATAGTAGACTATGATGTCAAAAGTAGAATCTGTCAAATGTCGACTAAACCAAAATTAGTACCCAAAATTCAAAACTCCAATAGTTTACGATATATATCATGCCATTGGTGGGGTAGCGGTAGTCACGGTGTTAAATTTTCATTTCAAGATTTCTCTATTAAAAACACCGTGATTTTTTCCCAAATTTATACAAAAATTAGTTCCTACCCATAAAGAAGTTATAGTGGCCGAAATTTCAGACCCCCAAGTGTTTGATTTTAGGAGAAATAAGCTTTAATTACTTTACATAGGTACTAAATCTCCGCGTATAACCCGACCAAATTAAGACTTCCATGACTCGCAGGACCACGAACGCCAATCGCTTCCATATTTGGTAAATAATTAGTACACAATTGGTACTAATTAGTACCTACTCTAACAACAGAATTGGTACCTTAGTAGTTTTCGAGAAAATCGTCTTTGAAGGTGGTCGGGCGGTAGTCACGCTCCGTTCAGCAGGACGAAAAAAGAGGCATTCTAATTATACAAATAATTTTATTAGTACTATTACAAGTGATTCATTCCGTAAAAAAATCAACTGAAACGTTTGTATTTACCGAGAAATCAACGATGACTACCTACTTTCGCGCGCTCGTTCAGCAGGACCACAACTTTCAATGTTGATTCCAAGTTTGAGGAGCTTGTCGCTTTCCTCAAACCTAAATAGAAAATGTTTACCCTTCAAGATAAAATTAGTACCTACTCCATTAGTTTACGAGATGTACCTACCATGCCATTGGTAGTCACGGATTCCGGATATCCGTGATTTTTTCACAAATTTATATGTCCGTGACTACCGCAGGGCCTCCAACGCCAATCGCTTCCATATTTGGTAAATAATAGGGTAGGTAACCTGTTTGACTAAAAAAATCTTAACTAGTCTTACCTAATATTTATTTCCAAAAAAATATTAGGTAGGTAAGTACCTACGTATTTTTTCGTTTGCCACGTAAACAAAAAATGATGACACAGTGCGCTGTCAGACCAACGCTGCCTGAGGTCGAAGCTGGTTGCGAAAGCTTCCAGTTGGAACTACAGAACCGATTTCCTATGTTGGAAACCACTGAGTACATTAACGATGCCGTCGAAAGCCTGGTACGTGAATTGTCATTCGCGAGGTCGGCTCTAAACACTTTCGACCAATGAGTAATGGACGCAAATCGGTACTTACCAGCGAGACTGGGATTGATGAGGAAACGACGAGAACTACTGAATGCCACACCGTCTGAGCGTCAGGTACTTAACAGGGAGGTCAAGAAGCTGATTAGACGCGACACTCGGAGCGCAAATACCCGATTCATTGAGCAAGCCATAGGGCAGAACAAAGGCTCGAAGGTAATAATTGCCAAGCCCAATACCTCCCGTTGTCACCTGACGAAACTTAGAACTTCACAGGGCACCACAGTCATCTCGAAGCCAGAGATACTCGCTGAAGTCGAAAAGTTCTACGGAGACTTATATGCTCAGAAAACATGCCCACGGCGCGGATGATCCACGGGCCAGGCTTATACGCCATCTCACAGACGAGCTTCCCGACATTGACATGGGTGAGATTAGAATAGCTCTCGGACAACTTCATAACAATAAAGCTCCGGGGGATGACGGGATAACCACAGAGCTGCTCAAGGCAGGTGGATCACCTGTCTTAACAGAGCTTATAAAGCTCTTCAATTCCGTCAACTGTAGCATGCTCCTTTTTTCGGCGCTCATGGTGGTCCTGCTGAAGGGAGCGTGACCACCTTCGAAGTACATTTTCTCAAAAACTACTAAGGTACCAATTTGGTTGTTTGTGTAATAATTAGTATTAATTGAGTACCCACCTACTAATTTTTCACCAAAATAATAATAATGGAGGCGATTGGCGTTGCTGGTAACGGACATAATTCAGGGGCTTTGTTACGTTTAGTCGCCACTTGGGATAGATGATCGGACTGCTCGTGGCGCCACCACTGAAGTACGAAGTGGCAGCACTGAGGAGCAAATGAAACACTTTACGCTTTATGAACGTAACGCTTTAGATACACGTCATTCTTTTATGACATTGACGTTTATTTTGAGGTGGCAAATGTCAAACTCCATTTACTAATTCCAATTAATATTTTGGGGTGAATATTGTTAATAAGTTAAAAATGAAGTTTAAACTTCTTTTATTTCTAACAACAATCCTTACTTATTATGAAGGATCGGCTCAAACACGAGGAAAAGGGGTAAGTTGGACTTTTTTTGTGATAATTAAGCCGGCTTCTTGTTATCTTTTCACTTAAATCCCTCCTCATATAACCAATAACCATAGTTTTATTAGTCTGAAAGATGATAGTCTCGGAAATTCAAAATTCTGTAACTCAGCAGTCAAGGATATAGGCAAAATAAGTGGCACACTGTCAAGAACGAAATATTTCCTTATAAATTAATAATTTGCTCCTGTTCGTATATGAGGAAATTTTCACTTCTGAACGAGTCTGTGGGGCCATGTTAAGCTCAGGCCAATGCTTTAAAAGCTAAAACTGTATCCAGACGCTCCCGCTCATGTCCATTAGTGTTAGACTTGGCTTTATTTTGATGTACAATAACATGTTTCTATTTATCTACTTACAGGATTTAGAAGTAAGTATATTCAAATGACATATGTTCAAAAACGCACTCTTTTCTCCAAGAATTTAGATAGAACTATGCATTATGACCTAGAATGTAGGGTAGCCCCTCTAGGCATTTTTCCACTCACATCTATCTTATAAATACCTTTTGTAAGTTTTATTTAATTCAACTATCTTCTCATGATTATTATAACATCAATCTATTGTTCATAGAACAGCATTTATTCTACTTTTAAGTATTTTGTTACACTCAGCTCTTTGCTGAGTTGCCACCAGTAAATGCAAAAGATATATGTATATCTTTTCATATTTATTTATTATTATTTATTCTCATTTCAGCTTGAAGACAAAGTCCAGCAGTTAACAGATTTGACAGCCAAAAAGTCAATAGTATCCCTAAACCTAAACAAATTTAAGGAGTATGTCAAATCACCGCCAAGAGATTACTCCTTCGTCGTGATGTTTACTGCGATGGCTCCGTCTCGACGATGTGCTATCTGCCAGCATGTGTACGATGAGTACCTGATTGTGGCTAACTCGTTCAGGTTCTCACCGGCTTATAACAATAAGCTGTTCTTCGGTATGGTTGACTTTGATGAGGGTTCCGATATCTTCCAAATGGTGAGTGTTAATTGTAAGTTATTTATTTTTTTGTCCATTTAGCTCACACTGTCCTATGGAAAAGTATTTTTGGGATGTAGATTCAAATTCACATACTGTCACCAGCCTAAAATTAAACCAACATAGGGAAAAATATTTGGTTGAGTATTGGAGTATTATCTCAAATACTCAACCAAGAAAATAAGATAACATAGTTATTTAGGTTGAATATAAATTCATCATAAGCCTATGTAACAGGATAGGTTGTAATTAAAACAGGAATTGTTTTAGTAGGTTACAGTAAAAAACAAAAATATATATTATCTCTCACAATATCAAGTAATATATTTTATTTCTAATTCCAGCTACGTCTAAACACAGCACCTGTAATCATGCACTTCCCAGCCAAAGGCAAGCCAAAACCTGCTGACTCCATGGACTTTGAGAGATCAGGAATACATGCAGAGGCCATTTCCAAGTGGATTCAAGATAGAACTGATGTTCAGGTAATCTAAAAGAATTTTAAACTACTTCTTAATATGATTTTAAAAGTAATCTCTAGGCGTGCTGATACAATTATGCCTATCGTCATCAGCAGCTATCACTGAGTGTCACATGACCTACTTTTTATTCTAGAAAATGAATGTTTTTTTTTTCAAAACAAATCTCAATTTTTTGCAATCTGTAATGTAGTTATATTGTGGTCGTAAGTATTCGTAAATAGACACAATTATGGAAGTAGGAGAGAGTAGAAGTTGCCGTGGGGATTTTTGTAATTTATTTGTATTTTGTTTCTATATTTGCATGCCAAAAGGTATAAATGGTGATACCAACACTGTAAAGCCTGCTCTACACGTCGACAGACGCGTCTAGGTACGTCGACAAATGAATCAGCAGATGAATCACCACGAGCCGACCACACGTCTGTGCTGTAGGTCGGTCAGTCTGCGTTAATGCTCGACAGACGCAACACGCACGCACGCAAGCTAGTAGCTTAGGCCGTAGCTGCCGCAGATATTTATAATTTATTTAGTAAACTACAAGAAACACGCGTGCACTCCCAATCTCACTCCTATAATACTGATGCGTCGTCAAACGTGTGAACAGACGCCGGGTGCTCGCGCCGAAACCATTTGATGGCATCAAATGGGCAAACGGATTAGTGGGAGACGCATCTGCCGACGTTAAATACCTACCACAAACGAGAAAATTTGCCCGTCTACACGTCGCAGATGAATCTGTCGACGTGTAGAGGAGCCTTAATATACAACTGTTACATGATTGTACAACATCTATTGCTTACCCATATTTGCGAATAAATGGCTTAGCCTGACACTGGTAGACCTAATTATTTTACCATCAGCTTTGCCCCGTCTCCGTTGCGAACAAGGGATGGTGCTATCTATGCAGTATATCGCCATCTCTTTCTGGCACTACCACAATGGTGGCTCTAATAAACTTGAGAATGCTGATTCAGTATTTTCTGTTTTCTATGACATATTCTTACAATGACAAACCTAATATTTCAACTAATTATGTAGGTAAGTAATCAAAAATATTAGCATCTATACATAAAAATAATTAGGTACTTAAATAAATTGAATTTTCAGTACTTTTGCAGATATAGCAGTGTTTAATTGCTAATACATTGTTGGACCACTATAAGCTTGCAATCATGATCACAATACTGCAACCTTTTCATGAAGCATAGCATAGTACTGTATTTCATTATTGTAGTTTATTTTAACAAGACCTAAATTAAAATGGCAAAAGGGAAGGTAATAAAGAAGGTAAACGATTCAGTACGCGATTTGCGTTGTTATCTACAACGCAAATCGCGTACTGAATTGTTCTTGTTGATGTTGTAGATTTACGGTACGCCGCGAGTCCGCGACTCTGTCGTACAGTCGTATGCAAGTCAGTAGTGACATTAGAGCACGATAATCCATAAGCGTCCTCCTAATTCAAAGTGATCATCGCGCGGATACGCGATTGACGCGATCAAACCCAAACACCGCGCCAAAAAAGAGCTCCTTCCAGTTTTTCCGAACAAATGATCGCGTCGATCGCGTATTCACGCAATGATCAATTTGAATTAGAACGACGCCTTACTACTATGAAATAACTGCGCTGACAACGTCAAATTGAAACTGTGGACATGATGATATGCCAGCTACAGCATGCGCTGGTATGCATGGCTTTGCTGCAAGAACTGTAAATCTAACCCTTATTTCTTTTCAGGTCAGAATATTCCGTCCACCAAACTACTCCGGCTTCGTGGCATTCTCGATGCTCTTCATCCTCGTCGCCGGCTTCCTATACCTTCGCAGAAACAACCTCGAGTTCCTCTACAACAAGCAAATGTGGGCAGTTTGCGCTGTCTTCTTCTGTTTTGCCCTTGTCTCTGGCCAGATGTGGAACCACATCAGAGGCCCACCATTCTTCCATAGGACTAAGAACGGGCCCGTGTATATTAATGGAGGTTCCCACGGCCAGTTTATTCTGGAGAGTTATATTGTGGCTGTTTTGAGTATCCTTTTTAAAAGCACTAGTTATATATATATTTTTTTTTAGCGGGAAATTGTGAAAATCAATGTGTAAGTTTGTCGAATTTTAACCATAGATGAAACAACATTTTATATTGTACTGAGATAGACTAAACATTTTTTTTATTTAATATGGGTTTGCTCTTGACTCTAGTCTAGGTCATAGATGACGCAGACAAAGTCGACGATGGAGCGAGCTTACCCAGAAGAAGCCTGTTCACTCTCATTTTGAAGAGATTAGGGTTGTATGCGTTCGGAAACACAGACGCAGGCAGAGAGTTCCACTCCTTTGCTGTGCGCATTATAAAGGACGTTTGGAAACGTTTAGTGCGAATTGGTGGAATAGCAACAAGGCAGGGATGGTAACTAGCAGTGCGTCTAGATGTCCGATGGTAGAAGGGGGCCGGTAGGATGAGGTCGTGGAGTTCTTGGACACTATCCAAGCAGACAAGCAGGCAACCTTGCGGCGATGAGCCTAATTAACTATGGCCGAATGATAAATGGCAGATCCCAAAACACGCAAGCCTATGCTGCTCCCTGGGGCTCTGGCCCATCACTTCATCACGACATGTTACAATATTTTTCCTGAACGACCGTATCAGACGGTGCAGTGGTTGTGGGTATGATTCTCATGATAGAAGCGGCCGGCGGCGTCAAGAACACAGAGATCGTGCGGACTCAGGCTGAGGGCAAGCGCCGTCGCTTCCAGTCGATCGTGGGTCTGATCCTGGTTTGCGTCTTCTTCTCGCTCCTGCTGTCCGTGTTCAGAGCGAAGACGCAGGGATATCCTTATAGGTATGTACCATGCTTGTAGATGCCATTATCTGACGGCAAGGTTGGCGCAGTGGTTGAGCGATTGACTGCTGCGCTGCGTGTCACGGGTTCAATTCCCGGGCGGAACAAATATTTGTATGGCCTACAGATAGTTGTTCCGGGTCTGGCTGTTTGTGTTTGTGACTTTGTATGTTTGTAAACGCACCCACGATACAGGAGAAATTCCTAGTGTGGGGCAACGTTTTATAAAAAAGTAAAAAAAAAAAAAAAA
>NDFZ01005250.1:225865-266409 GCA_002192655.3 Mamestra configurata
AATATGGGTTTGCTCTTGACTCTAGTCTAGGTCATAGATGACAGAGACAAAGTCGACGATGGAGCGAGCTTACCCAGAAGAAGCCTGTTCACTCTAATTTTGAAGAGATTAGGGTTGTATGCGTTCGGAAACACAGACGCAGGCAAAGAGTTCCACTCCTTTGCTGTGCGCATTATAAAAGACGTTTGGAAACGTTTAGTGCGAATTGGTGGAATAGCAACAAGGCAGGGATGGTAACTAGCAGTGCGTCTAGATGTCCGATGGTAGAAGGGGGCCGGTAGGATGAGGTCGTGGAGTTCTTGGACACTATCCAAGCAGACAAGCAGGCAACCTTGCGGCGATGAGCCTAATTAACTATGGCCGAATGATAAATGGCAGATCCCAAAACACGCAAGCCTATGCTGCTCCCTGGGGCTCTGGCCCATCACTTCATCACGACATGTTACAATATTTTTCCTGAACGACCGTATCAGACGGTGCAGTGGTTGTGGGTATGATTCTCATGATAGAAGCGGCCGGCGGCGTCAAGAACACAGAGATCGTGCGGACTCAGGCTGAGGGCAAGCGCCGTCGCTTCCAGTCGATCGTGGGTCTGATCCTGGTTTGCGTCTTCTTCTCGCTCCTGCTGTCCGTGTTCAGAGCGAAGACGCAGGGATATCCTTATAGGTATGTACCATGCTTGTAGATGCCATTATCTGACGGCAAGGTTGGCGCAGTGGTTGAGCGATTGACTGCTGCGCTGCGTGTCACGGGTTCAATTCCCGGGCGGAACAAATATTTGTATGGCCTACAGATAGTTGTTCCGGGTCTGGCTGTTTGTGTTTGTGACTTTGTATGTTTGTAAACGCACCCACGATACAGGAGAAATTCCTAGTGTGGGGCAACGTTTTATAAAAAAGTAAAAAAAAAAAAAAAAATACCTATGTAAGTAGTAGTTGTACGTAAACCGGTCGAGAAAATGGTTGGGTGAATAGTAATTATTATTAATATCGTGGCAGCGTGAAACGAATCGAATCGGGTACACCAAGGGCGTTTGCGTTGACTTTTCAGTATTATTCTTGAGATAATGTAGGTATATGCAGCTAACACTCATACATAATTATTGAAATTAAATATGAATTCATGAATATTTTAAGAGGGGCTGTACGCTTTTCTACCAGTAGATAACTAGGTAGGTAGTATTTAAGTGGTGCAGTATGGCACCACTTAAATACTACCTAGTTATTATCATTATACTTGGTGCTATGTATTATGCTTGAGTCTCACATGATGGCAATCAACTTCAAGACTACTTTGACTACTTGAGATTACGAGACCATCCAATTTTAAGTTTTAATGTTTTTTTTCTATATCATTATTTTTATATACACCGTCACTTCAAGTCAGTGGCGTAGCTAGTCTCAAAGGGGCCCTGTATGTATATGTCTTTTTTAAACAAAATAGGTCCTACTAGCTCAGAAATGTAGCTTTGCGCCCACACGTTGGGGCCCTTATAACCTCGTATCTTTGATACGGCACATACGGCGGTAGCTACGCCCCTGCTTCAAGTACTGTGTTACCCAATCAATGGGTTGTGGAGGTCTAGTAGGCAGCCCCTCCACGTAAAACACTGGTATTCAGCTGAATCCGGTTTGACGGGGAGCCGACCCCAATATAGTTGAGAAAAGGCTAGGCAGATGATGAAGGTTCATCATTTCACAGCATATTTCCATGCTTATAACCTGAATATTATTATCATCTATAAAATATTTTTCGTTTTTGTTACAGCTTCCTATTCAAGTGAGGATTTCGAATATCAGTCAGTAAGACCGACGTTATCAAGTCGAAGTGTGTGTGTGCAATTGTATTTACATATAGGTGTACGTATTTGTTCCTCAGATGGTCAATAAACTTGTTTCTATTTATTACATTGTGTTTTATTTGATACTTCTAAAAAAAATCTAGAATTTCTTATTGACTTACAGCCAAGTGTCAAATTAGCTACCAACAGTAGCTGAAACGTCATCTTTGCCGTTGTAACATGACGTTTCAGCTACCGTTGGTAGCTAATTTGACAGTTGGTTAAAGGTAGACGGAAACCGGCTGTTAACCTTTTGAACGCCAGAGCTGCAGAGCTTAAACGCATCGGCGTGCCCCCGACGCCAAGCCACAAATTCGCCGTACTTTTTGTCACATATTTGTGACGTTTGTCGTACAGGGCACGCGCTTGCTTGTCATGTAGGTATACGTGACAATGGTTAAAACAATTTTTTACAATTTCTATGCAATGAAATTGTAAAAATTTGGGGAAGAAGCTGGCCTAGCTATTCTTTAAAATGCTTAGTGTTCATTAGTTTACCTTCAACATTACAGCTTGGCTCCGTTGCCGTTGCGAATAAGGGATGATGCAATTTATTCAGTATATCTATCTCTTTCTGGCACTACAACAATGGTGGCTCTAATAAGCCCTCTCCAATTATAAATTAATTGAGAATGCTGATTCAATCTTTTACTATTTTTCATGACAATCATGACATAATTTCAGAACAAGACAACTAATTATGTAGGTAATCAAAAATATTATGAACCTCTATACATACAATTACTTGAAATAATTGAATTTTCAGTAATTTTACAGGTATAGCTGTATTTTATTGCTAATAATAGATTGCAACCTGTTCTTCGAGTATAGTACGGTATTTAATTAGTGTACCTACTTAGCTTATTTTAACAAAACCTAAACCTAACCTTATTTTAATAAAAATAGGGAAGGTAATGTTGAAACGATGCAGCATGCGATTGGCATTGTAAAGGTCACCGGACAATGGTAAACTCCGTAAGATTATAAAATAACTTGAGCGATTGTAAACTCGATAAACTGTCAACTGAACATTTTGAATATTTTTTTATGGATCAAAATTTGATGGTCCATAATCTCTCGAAGTCATTCCGAGAAATTGTGGACTGACATAAAATGGCGACCAATCAGAGCAAAAGCCTACAATTTATCCGTTTTCGTGTGAAACAAAGACCAATGAGGGGAAAGTTTCCAATTTAACTATCACACCAACACATATAAATTGTAGACCAGAGAGCTGATTGGTCGCCAGTGTAGGTATATCAGTCCACAATTTCTCAGAACGCACGGAGATATTATAGAATAGAAGATTTTGATTCGTATATTGTAAAACAAATGTTCATTTGACAATTTATCAAAAGTTTACGATCTCCCAAGATATTTTGTATTCTTACGTAGATAGTTTGCAATTATCCAGTGACATAGATTCTGTTCTACATTTTTTTATTTACCGAAGGAGGGATATAATGGAGTAGGTAGGTACTTACCTAAAAACTGTGTAAAGATTTTTTAAATGTGTGATATTATATACTGTTATTGATATACCTACTTACTTAGCGGGTTTAGTTCTAGTTCTGCTGGTCCGTCCGACCAAGCGTAGGTATTACCCACCTAAGTTATAAAAACTCTTTTGATAAGTTAAAAACTCTGTGTAGGTAAATAAACATTCTTTCTATAGTTCCTAACGAATCTCATTTTTGTGACATGTTACATTAAAATCATAGACTTCTTGTAGGTTTTCCTGTAATCTATAGGTAGGTACCTATACCTACCTATCTGTATTTTCTTTTCAATGTTTTAGCCTCAGTAGTTTTGGAGATAAGGGTATGGTAAATTTTCACTAATTACTTCGGAATGGAATACTTTAAAATTATTAAAAAAAAATTGAGACCCTTATGATGAGCCCGAAAGAAAACAACCCTTTTTTATTAAGTATTTATTTTCCTCCCAAAAAGTGACCCTTTTCAAATTTATATATTTTTGTTAGCTAGGTAACAAATTTCAAAGCCTCAAAGAGATGTCAGCATAGAAGGCGGGGCCCGCTAATGACTTCTTCATTTGATTTCAAATACTTAAAAAAAAAAAATGTAGGTACCTACCTTTCAACTGAATCGGTCTAGCAGATCCGGAGAAAATCGACTTTGACAGACGGACAGACAGACAACCGAGTGATCCTATAAGGGTTACGTTTTTCCATTCAGAGGTTTGGAACCCTAAAAACCAACCGTATTTAAAAAAAAAACATGTCTTGCTTCAGTCCACTCTGGCTGACTCTTTTTGGTTTAGAAAAGGGTGTCTTACCAAAATAAAAATTCCGAAGAACGATTTAAAATATATTATAATTTGTCATTAAAATCTACATTAATTTGAATTGCCTCTCTGGCTTATCTAGGGCGAGGTCTTAAAGATGGACATGGAATCAAAATAATAACGAGATGGTGGTTTACGCTTACACACTAGTTATATATATTCTTTAAAAAAATGCATAGCAGCAACATTTCCATTTCCAATTGCCCTTTATATATTTTTTTTAAAATTCAATTTATTATAAGAATTTGACACTGTTTCCCTTAATTACTACTCCAATAAATAATTTAAAAAAATAAATGCTCAGTCTTCTCAATTTAAAAACGCGCGGTGGACTACAAAACGCGCGGGAACACCGCGTATCTGTTGGTGGGGTACTTTTCAAAGGACTTCTTGTACCATTCGTGGGCTTGGATGGCGGTTTGAATCTGGAATATAAATAAATATCGTTAAAGATAAGGTTACATTTTAAACTAGTATCTAGTAAAGACCGTATAGAGCTACAAAGGTATGGTTCTTCCAGAATATAAATATGTACCTACATTATATTAAGCTATTTTTCTTTTTTGGATGGAGAATCATCAAATCGCACCTTTAAAGTAAAACCGTTACTAAACGAAATTATGAAATTTTATAGGGGAGCCAATATTAGAAAATAGTCACTGTTTTTAGATAGATGGCATTGATACCTCAATTCATGAAAATTTTCGTTTAGTAACGGTTTAACTTTAAAGGTGCGAAATGACTCCCTTCCACACTGGACGGGGCAGAAAGGAGTGTTCTTCCAATTGCCTTGTGCATTCTAGGGCAATTGGGCATTCTACCATCGTAATATTGTATGTTACGTTAACAGTATAAATCCTAAAGTTCAACAATACTTAGGTACTATGTAACGTGGGCAAGAAGATTTGGTTTCATAATACCTAGTAACACATGCAAGTATATTAATTATCCATCTACACTAAATCAAACTGCTAATTTTAATCAATACAAAGAGTAATAAAACATCAATCAATGCCT
The DNA here is from genome assembly GCA_002192655.3 of Mamestra configurata. Lineage (NCBI taxonomy): Eukaryota > Metazoa > Arthropoda > Insecta > Lepidoptera > Noctuidae > Mamestra > Mamestra configurata. Next base: position 231,030 of record NDFZ01005250.1, read on the forward strand.
ATAATTGGAACATTTCATCATAGGCGCATTCAAACTTCCAACTACCTAGGTAGGTACTGATTTATTAGTTAGTAACTTTCAGAACCAATAACGGCTTCCATCGGAAAAATAAACAATCTTTATTACTGCTCTTCTGCAATTTGGAATCTAGATTATTTAGTAGGAAATATTTCGTAATTGCATTACATACATATTTGAAAACCCAACACTACACTATTAGGGAATTGAATCTAGGGCTAATACTATAGTCAAGCAAGCGGCCAAGCAGTTATTTAGTTCAGTAAAATAAAACAAGAAAATTCCTTTACCTGGTTCCCCAAAACCCACAAATAAATACAGAAGAAAGTCTTCGTCGGGACCAGCATCAGTAAAACCGTATACAATACAATCTCACACATCCTATGCGGACTCGAGACGTACTCGAACATCCTGCCATTAGGGATCTTGTGTTCTTCAGTGACGACTTCGCCCGACTTCTTGTCTTTGCGCAAGTTCGCGAAGATGATGTTCGTCCTGAACTGTTCGTACCACGTGATCAGGAATATGACTGTGCAGGGAACGGCTAGGATGGTTGTTCGGAGGTCGTTCCATTTTATTGTGTTGGGGTGTTGGTGGCCTGGAATGTTTAGAAGTAGGTTTAGTTTTAAATTAGAGTTACACAGCCCTTCATTTTTTTAACACAATCCAATTTTTTTTTCAGGATTGCGTTAATACCCAATCCTGAAACAAAAATTGGATTGGTAGTGGCTAAGTGACCGAGTTTCGGCTTTGCTCAAAAAGTGGCAAAATATTCGGCTCTATCGAATTTGCGAGCGTCCTTGAGCTGACGGTTGTGTTGTGTTGTGTTAGACCTAAAAACTGACTCTCGGTTTTCTATAGTTCGAAAATTTGAATGTTTTCTTTAACCACGTCCGTTTTGGTTTTGCCAGAAACTGGAAGGGGTAGCCGAACATTCGGTTACGGTTTCGGCTGAAAATCGTGATTCGGTTGTCGGACGTCTGTAATCATCAGAGATCGGAATAGGTAGACTATATCTATCTAATACCTTTAAACGAGCAATTCTTGTATTAGTATGTATATTTATAATCTGAATCTCGGAAACGGCTCCAACGATTTTCATGAAATTTAGTATGCAGGGGGTTTCGGGGGCGATAAATCGATCTGGCTAAGTTTCATTTTAGAAAACGTTTACCAAAAAATTCACACTCACAATTTCAACTCTATGTTACTTATTTCCACGAACAATATGTAAATATAGTCTACCTATTCCCGACTCTGGTTATCATAAATTCAATTCAGCATAACCCATTCTACTTACCACAAAACAGAGGAGCTTGTCCAACAACAGCGATGATACAAGCAAAGTAGTGTATGATCCCTGCGAGGTAGTGGCTCAGGTTCATCCTGCTGGCCTTGGCAAACACTTGCAGGTAGTATGTCTCGTACAGGCGCCTGGTACATTGTATTGTGAGCAGCGTCATCGCTATTAGGGCTGCTGTTACTGACACTGGAATAGAAGTTATTGAGTTGATAAGTCAGCAAATATGTGTCGGACCAAACTTTGTCGTTGCAGTTAAGGCAGTATAGAAGCCCGAGACTAAAGAAAATAAAATCTGGAGTTGAGATACTGCAATGACAAATGCATAAAAAAAACTGAAATCATGAGTCAGAGAAGGTTTGTTTAAAGCTAATATATTCAGAGTTTAAAAAAATAAAATATACGCTCAAAACTGAATTGAAATAGTCATGTAATAAATGGGAAAAAAACTAACTTCATTTTTTTGAAATATATACAGAATGTGGAATCATTAATGAAATATTTGTGTTTGTTTATTATAAAAAACTTGAAATTACTTATGCAAAGAGGTTTATTTCTGACCTGTAGGCAGAACATTAAAGCCTCATTTAAATATACCTACTTATTTTTTACTCATGTTTTATCTATTATTGTTCAACATAATATAATTGAGCAATGAAGGATGTTGTGACATAGTATATCTATTATGCCAAGCCTCAGGGGCCCCAATACCGACTGAATACAAACAGTCCTAAGAACAAGCTCTGCATATTAATAAGTCTGTTTCTCCTTTGTGAGCACCTAAAGTAGGTACTAGATGTTATTCTAAAAATCATAGAATCAAGAATATGGCAAAATTGCAAATATAATGTAGTGTAAATGAGAAACTTGAATTAAATGATAATCATTTCCAAGCATTAGAGTCGATCTAGTTCTCACTAGACCGTAAATTGATAACAATGTTAGAACCTAGTATTTTTAAACACTTAATCCTATGTTGGTCTTGACACGATGTAGAAGTGAAAGGAGTCAACACGGTTTACTTAAAATACCTACACTCAGCAGCTACTAATCTAAAAATGTTTATTTAGCAATTTTATGAATTATAGCACTTAAGTTAACTCACCAGACGGCTCATTTTCCTGTAGCAGCACCTTCAACACGAAATGAACTGGAAAACTAACTGTAACCCCGAAGAAGTATACCACAAACATGTAGGACAACATAGAAGCACTAAATAGAGTCGAAAATAAATAAAAATGTCTATAATACGACTTTGGTATTTCAATAACTTGCAGGTAATTGGCGTCCGAGCCTTGGTAGGCGAAGCTCCCATACCTGTATCCCTTTATTATAAAAGCAGGAACATATTTCTCAAAATTATTGATGATAACACCGGTAAATGTAACAGCAAACGCAAGGTTTAGAAATATAAAATCTATAACGTTAATATAGTCGTCCATGTTTAATGTTTGTTATAAAAGGCAGAGGTCTGTACGTGCAGTGGTTGTAAACACTTCTAAGACACGAATACAAGATCTAACGGGATACCCAATCATTTTAACTTTCGTCGCTCTACATTCTCAAGTTAAAAATCTGCGTTGTTTTGACAGTGACACTAAGACGGCTGACTCTGACACTGACAGCAAAACACCTGGTTGCCAGGTATTATATTTTTTAATTTACTAATTTTACATTAATTTAGTAGAATTTTATTCAATGTTTTCGACAGGTAGTCGATGTAATTTTCATGACATTATTATTTTGTAAGTTATAACACAAATAAATTGTAACATAACTAGGAGGATGATGGTTAATTCTTTTGGGCATAGGAAGAGTTTTTATGATGAACTTATATCAATATGTACGACAAATATTTTATTGGCTTGTCTTATGAAGAAACTCCTAAGCTGTCGAAAAATGTTTTACTCTAGCAACATTACTTTTACAGAATGGGGAGTGTTCTGGCCATCCTGCGATCATGTGTTTTTTTAATTGGAACAAAGACGTTTCATCCTCCCAAAATAACCATAAAATACTAGTCTACTTGAGTACATGGTCGAGCCCATCATCGTCAGCCAGGCACAAAAAATAGGACTCTGGGCTGCATTGAGAAATTCAAGATGGAAAATTAAGCTTGAATGACCAAAAACGTGTAGCTAAAATCCGAAGTATTTTCTGTTTCCAACCATTTTGTTGCTACACTGAATCTCCCAGAGCAAAAGAAAGGGAGAGGCTGCCCGCCATTGACCTGGGTGGAGCTTGTACCAACCCATAGCAGAGATAGGCCACACCTAAACCGACCATCGTTCGAGGAATCCATCAGGAACAGACGTCGTTAGTTCTTATTTGTTCATGTGGTACTAGTTTTTTGTTACGTGAAACTGATGTCATGGGGTCTTTGTTTCCGTAACTAGTGTAACCAGACCAACTAGAAATCTAAATAGAGTGAGAAATTATTTATATGTTGAATTACTCGGAGACTGACCTAGAAATTATTTTTATGTCGAGTTACCTATAGAGAGAGGGAGAGAACTTTATGGTCACTTATGGATAGACTTGCCCTACTATGACGTGCTAATGCCATCCAATTCCGATGATGCAAGCGGGATAGTGCTATTCGCTATGTAGGTATAGCTCCGTCTGCCTCTGAGAGCGGAATCATAATCGGTTTGAGACTTCATAGTAGGGCCCCTGATCTAGTAATTGAATGGTTGTTTAATTCAAAGTGCTTGTTGTGTCTAGGGTTTAAGCATAACATGTTATTTGCTGCATCGAGCACAGCCTAGATATAACCTACTTGAATGATTAAGCTTGAAGTTACTTACGGTTCATCTCACGGACCCTCACAAGCGAAGCGACCCTGAGTTTGTATATTTTCATTCTCATGCACATCTCTAGGACACCTCGGTACGAGACGAGGTGAGGTGAAATTTTGTTTCAAGATTTAGGGGAATATTCTAATGAACCTTTGTACTTACTTGATGTAAATACCTTCCTAATGTTTGTTTTTTATAATTTACTATAGACTATAGCACGGTTAGGTCTTTTTGCACATAAACACAGCCGGGTTACAGGGTGCATGTCTAGGCAGGACCTATACCAAAATAAAACTGCTGTCTTTGGGGGGTGGGTCTTTTTTTGGTTATGGTATCAGTAGTTCTAATAACCTCTGTACCTATATATGTCATCGGAAAATTGCAAACGTCGTAAGATTGTAAAATATCGCGTGAAATTGTAAACAATTTTTTCTTAATAAGACACGGATATAGTGGAAACTATTGAATTTGGATGGGATTTACCAACTGTACCTATTTATTTTACAATTTATGTACACACAGAGAAAGTGTCAGATATAACATTATAATTATTAGTACAAAGGTACCTACTGCTTATTTCTAAAGAAATTTCTTCCAACAGACCTGATTTTTAGCTTGTTGGGACTTTATGCACCTTCACTCTCATTTTTTGGTCTAAATTGACCGGGCTAATATTAATATTTCGAGAAATTCTAATTTAATAAAAAAAAATTACAATCTTACGGAGTCTGCAATTTTCCGATGACATTTATAGTTCTAACTACAGGTAGGTACGAGTACCTAAGTACTGCGTGTTTGTGTTTTTCCAGTATGACGCAACGATCATTGCAGCACCGGAGGAATTATTCAGATAGTCAAGGGTGCAGGGGGACGGGTATTTGGGACTCTTCATCAAATGGGACATAGTCTTTTCTTGAAAATTGGAGGGTCATTGAAAACTGATGTTTTAAAAATAACTAAAAAACTTTTTAAATTAATAAATGGACCTTTTTTTTAAATAAACACATGTTGTTTGCCAGTATCTACTGCACCTTACTTATAAACATGTTGTTTTTAACTTGGTCCAAACCAGCAGATCTTTGAGTACCTAGGTAGCAAAGTTTTGCTAACAGATAGACAGACATACGGCACATCAGTGGAAACTAAGTTCAATAATAACGAAATTAAAGTCTTGCACGGCGTAGTGTCACTAATAAGTCCTTTATTATTGAATGAATAACAGAAATGTATTAAATAAAATTATATTATATAGCTGTTATAACGATAGACGAGAGAGTTCGGTAACTGGGTTTTGTTGATATAGCAAAAAAATTCAATTCAAAAGTCATTTATTCAAATTAGGCTGAGTGCCAGCACTTTTTGAACGTCAAAGTTCTACATAAAGACAGTCCCCCAAAACGCCCGCCCGTCACCACTTCCTAGTGTTTTAGCTGGGAAGAAGAAGTGGCGCAACAAACTCCCCAGCAACACATCTGTCTGTTGAGTTATAAGAACTATCACTTATACAAAGATATGTAAGTAGTCAGTATTCTTACAAAGAAAACAATACAACAAAGGTAACACGTAAAAACATAAAACTTAATAATTCGCTACTTGTAAGCTAGCACACTCCATTATGCCAGCATAAACAGACAAACTCAAGCATAAAAACAATATCAAATCAAACTAAATAAGCCTCCAGACATGAAGGGTGTGCCCGCTTACACGTACAGAGGGTAGAATTTAATAAAAAGATCTGTGACTCGACGCCACAAGTGATAAACCAGGGCCATCAAAATTAAACATTAAGCATATAATCGTTATAACAATAGTAAAATCCATGGCTAACAAGACGACCTTTCACCACAAGCAGCACCCGTTCACGAGCATAACGCAAAGATCAGCCATTACCCCCCTCGCCATATTTGAGGGAAAGAGGTAACCCGACCCCCGACGCTACCGCAAGCAGTAAAATCTAAGGGAGCATGACGAACTTGCTGCCGGTTGCTCAGGATAGAATAAAATCATACAACTGTCGAAGTCACTAGTTAATCACATGTTGCAATACACTCATTATAAAACATTGTTATGAGAGTATCAAGTCAATACAAAAAAAAATAACAAATAATTGACCTCTACGAGCCAATAGGCAAGCTTAAGGACACGCAGACTTCCCCTTCCGTCTAAGACAAGAACTGACTCTCAAATAAAGACGCGATCTAATAATAAAAAAATAAAAACACAATCATCACTATCAAGTACCAACATCATCATAATAATCCCGCACCCATGTCATACCAACAGAAAAGTAAAGATTACGTTTGTACACCTGTCTCATCACATACGTTGGGTTTGACAGCATTTTATTGGATCCCTGATTTCCTATTCAATAAGTTTTCGGGGTTTACATTACGGTGTGAGGTGGCCCGTGAAATGTTTCGGTCCAGGATAATACTCAGACGGGGTTTGTGACTTACTCCGTTATAATGATGGCTGGCTGGCTTATTATAGAATTTGAATTTGGAAGTTTTCGATTTGGAATGTTGGCAGTTATGAATTTCGGTATTGTGTTTATTACCCTTGGTAGATTCTGGGTAAATATGGAAGTTCATCTCCGTGTCAAAAGTTAAATGCGATTGTTGGTTGTTGGTTCAGAACGTCTAGTTAGGTAATGCTACTCCTTTTATGGGTATTTACCTAGTAGTAACCAGTAGTACTTCACTATCACTACATAATATAAAACTAAGTCGCTTCCTGCTGTCTGTACCTATGTATGCTTAGATAAAATACGCAACGGATATTGATGCGGTTTTTTTTAATAGATAGAGTGATTCAAAAGGATGGTTTATATTACATGCATAATATAGTAGAGAAACACTGATAATTTTAGAGGTTTCTAATGTGATGTCGTAAATAAAAATATTTTTTTGCGCTTACATTGCAAACGCTGCCTGAACTCTACGAGATAGATCAAAATAATGTACTACAGTATTGTACACCTTAAAAAGGTCTACAAAAAAGTCCGATAGTAAATGTCTATCTCTTAGGGATAACCCACAATAACCATTTTTTATCCTTTACTTTATACTTACGAGAAGTAATGGCTTATTTACGAAGCGATTTTAAGCAATACAGCATTAATCCATATCCAATTAAGTACCTTAAATACATTGTGTTTAATATAGATCAATATGGCCCTTCACAGCATGTAATTTAAATGAATATTTTCGAAGATATTACAGTTTTAAAATGCAGGGACTTCGCGGTTGCAGCGCTACCGGCCGGGGGGCGTGCGGCGCGTGCCTATAAATAGCGTTCAAGTTATGTGCTCAAAACTCCCCAAATAATGTTACGACTTACGACCCAGCCTGTCCCTTGCTGTTCCTCCCAAATGACGCCGCTAGCCGAGGTCCTTATCCCACAGGGGATGCCCTAGCGAGCGGTCATTTAGTTTTAGTTTTATTTTAGTTTGTAAGCCCTGGCTGGGGGCCTTAGAGTCATTTAAGGCCACCACAGGATAGTCCGGTTAAGCAGTAACCAGCCTTAGTGTGCTGAACTGCGAGTGGTCATCGACAAAAAAAAAAAAATGTGCTCAAGATGATTTCGCGAAAACACTGACATATGACAGAGTTCCAAGTTACTAAACATGGAACCAGAGTTCTAAAACCGTAGTATATTTAGTATTACCATTGCAACCGTGTAGCGTTGCCAGGCATCCGTATAAAGCCGGACAAAGTTAGGCTTTTTGGTTGTGTGTCCAGCCAAATTAGATGGTGTCCGGCTTTTGTTAGGCTTTTTGAATTTGAGCACTTTTAGGGTTCCGTCCCCTAAGAGTAAAAATGGGACCCTATTACTAAGACTCCACTGTCTGTCTGTCACCAGGCTGTATCTCATGAACCGTGATAGCTAGAAAGTTGAAATTTTCACGTAGGTATGATGTATTTCTGTTGCCGCTATAACAATAAATAATAAAAATGAAATAAAAACTAAACTTAAAAAATTTAGGGTGTCCGGCCTTTTTACCCAAATGTCCGGCTAAACTGGCTGGTATATCCGGCTTTTCGGTATCAAGATCTGGCAACCCTACACCCGTGCGAAGCCGGGGCGTGTCGCTAGTAACATTATATACATATATTTATATTATATATTCCGATAACCCCTTACCGACTTGCTAGGTATTTCAAGGTAGGGGTAGAGTCCCTAAGTGTAAGAAAATAATGAGGTACCTACCAAAATACCTATGTGTCTTCCTACTTCTCTCCTATATCTGTCTGGCAGCTGAATGGCTATATTTTCAATAAACTCTGTCTTCCTCTCTCAAGGAAAAGCTAATTTTTTCCCTTCCTTGATTTACGAAACTCTCAAACCACCTTAATCAACAGAATTCCTATAGAAAACCGCTGTCATTTACCAAAACAAAAACCTATTGTCCGAAAAGATCGCGACATTTACAACAAAAAAGTAAAAAAACCATTGTTCGTTGCAATTGTCCCCATAGTGCGGGGAAACAATCGCTAATCGATCCCTCCTAATCGATACCACTCGAATAGTTCGACTATCGACCACTATTAATCATTTCCCGCTCTTTCGGGCGCGGAAATCTTTTCAGCAACAACAATGGACACTCATCACAAATGTCTGGGCCATTGTGTCCCAGCCCTGCAAACGACGTATACCGATAATTAATTAATAATTAAGGGCCACTCTATTATCCTTTAATTAACGAGTTTCATTTCTTTAATGTTACGGACTTACGGTCCAGTGTGATGTATGAGGAATTCTATTGTTTTTTTTTTGTAAAGACAATGAAAGGAATCTTTAAAAACGGAAAGGAGGCTTTCTAATGGCTTACTTGAGTGATGAGTGTAAGAAATGGTAGCCTACTTTTAAAAAGACAGGTAAAAAATCCCTTTAGAAAACAAAGAGTAAGAACGCATTCATCATTTATCTTTAAAAAAATTATTAAACAATCAATTTTGCAAAAATGCTTTTACTCAAATCGTACAGGTACCTAATCTACAAATAATCTCTAAAAAAGACTTTAAAAGAAGACCCTTTTCTAGGACACAGTACCTAACTACCTCGATGCCTTTTCGCACATTCTTAAAACCACATTCACTAAAGGAACGCAATTCACTTCAGACAGTTTCACACCCAGAACGAAATAAGAATACTAAAAAAAATGCCCCGTCTAATGTATATCAAACGTTACTGCCAATGTAAGCACGAACATGGCACGAACTATTGAAATTAGTACGCGCCTCCCTAGAGAATAGAAACACAATTTCCATTGAAACGCTTCACGCCGATACCTGGCAGTTCCAGTTTTCTTCGTGCCGCTTTTGTCCGTCTGTACAAAGTAGAAAATACAGAGAACCCAATCAGGGATCTGTCTAAATGTCCAACGATCGGACGGCTGAGGGTTAACGCAACGAATTTTGAAATATCCCTAAATGTACGTACCATTTTCTTTGGGTTCGAATAAATTGGGAATTGCGTTTCGATGCTATTTTTGATGAGTAGTTAATAGGACAAACGTCAGATTCTAGACGACAATTGTAATTTGACGTGGGTAGGTACTGTCACATTTAGATTTTTATGATGTTTTAAATTATCGCACAAGTTAGAGAGGTTTGGAAGGAGAAACGGAAAGCCTTTTGCCCAGCAGTGGGGCACAAACTAGGATAGTAAAAAAAAATACTTAGGTACTCTAATTATTTTTTTGTAATAGGTAGGTATCCGAATTTTTCATGTATGCCTGGTATTCTCGAAGAAAAAACTTCCATATTTAAAGCGGGCAGTCCTTTAAAAAAAAAATATTTTTTTCAAATTCTTAAGTTACATTTCAGTTCCCACCTCCTTTGAAATTCTAAAATCTAGCAACACTAAAACTCTAGAAGCGTAAGTAGCAGTTTATTTTTCGCGCCATTTTCACCCCGACATCCATCGGACAGGACTTTAGACATTCCCAATCGATTTCGTTCATGCAAATTGAGTGTTCGGTCGTGGTTTGAATCGATTACAATGCGTTATTGAAATCGAATTGTTTAAGGTCGAGTGGGTTGAAGTACGGTTACATCTCTATAGTTTTTTAGATAGAAATTCAAATGAATGAATATAAAAAAAAGATTGAATTTCGTTCGAAATTTAAATGAAAGAATATTCAATGAAAAAAAAAGTGATAGAATAGGAAATATTTTTATGCAAACGATAGGTATATTTGCAAACTAAATTGTTTGTTATTTAAATTAAACACATATAAATTATTGTAGAATCTTCTAAATCTGATCTATTCATTAATCCACCGACCGTAGAAATTAATTAGCGCCGGATCTGTTTTGGAGACAAGACTGAAATAACTCTTTAATGACACTCAAGGGATTTTTCTTACGTGGCGGATTTACCTTCCTTTACTTTAAGAACATCATGATCTTTTCTTAACTGATCAAAATGAAATAAAAGTGTTTGTTTGAAAGAGCTAACTAGTCTTTGAAAGTACTTACTATTTTTTCACTTAGGTATTCATAGAAAGCTACAGTGAGTGTAGAGACAGCAGACAACGTCTACTTCTCCTCTAAAAATCTTCAGAATTTGTGGGATAAAGGAGTGAAGCCGCGAGAAATAGCTAGTATTACAATATAGGTATTATAAAAAAATAATAAAGTAGACTGATCGGGTTATACCTGATACTGATTAAACTGATTGAGTAGGTAAGTAATTAAGTACCTACTTATATAGGTTCGGGTAGATGCCGCGATGATGTAACGCGATCTGTATTCTGCAGTAATATGATCAACCTGTATAAACAAAGGCATACATACTACCTATTATATAGCATGTACCTAGTACTTTTTAAGGTTGGAAAATCATCAAATGACTTCTTCCGCTCTGGGTAGAGCGGAAGGGCGTGTCAGACTCTTACTGACTAAAACTCATCCGTGTTCCTTCTAAAGCCCTTTGCTTTCCAGGGCCGCGGTGACTCTTTCGAACAAATTCCGCAACCCTGGCAGACATTAGAAAAAGAAAAAAAATACTCTTTATAATATTAAGTTACTTTAGATAAGTAAACGACGCATTTCTTTGGTGAACACTTAAGTTCCACACAGCAGCCAACATTTTACTTATTTTTCGATGAAACGCACTTTTCAATTAGACTCAGTCTTAATAAGCAAAAAACAGCAAATTCAAAAACATTTTCTTAGAAGATCCAAACATATTGTTACGAGCTTGGGGTTCGTGACAATAAAAACAGCCGATTAAATAACCAAAATTTGCGTTGCGTTCCAGGGCCACGGTGACTCTTTCGAACAAATTCCGCAACCCTGGCAGGTACTCATTATTGCGAACAACTTTTACTATGGGACCAATGCCGAAATCGCAAAAAAAAATCTGCTGTTCAGTACATTTTGTCGAATTATGCGCACTTAATGTATGGAGACGTCGATTTTTTTTTCTCGATTTCTGTGTTAGTTCCATAGTGAAAATTGTTCATAACGATGAGTACAATGAACCCTTAAGAGGTATTGCGTTTATTCTGTTACAGGTTGTATAGGTGCATGCATACCTACGTGTAGGGTTGCCAGGTCTTAAAAATGAAAAGCCGGACAGCCAGGCCAGTTTAGCCGGACATTTGGATCAAAAGGCCGGACACCCTTAATTTTTTAGTCTTAGATTAACACTACACTTCTTAAGAAAAACAAGGCCTTTTATCATTTATCATAAAATTTACCTGAAATTCTAATGAATCAACAATAAAATCGTATAAATCAGTCTTCTTTTTTGAATCATTCAATATTCATTTCTATCATTGCAATGGAAGACGTACTAATACTGTTGCAATTATAGAAATTAACTAGCGATACAAGGTGGAATAGGCGGAGCGGAAATTAACACATTAAAATTAAAAAAAAAAAATTGCTTAATTTCAAAAAGCCTAACAAAAGCCGGACAGGCCGGACACCGTCTTATTTGGCCGAACACACAAACCAAAAAGCCTGACTGTGTCCGGCTTTATCCGGACGCCTGGCAACGCTACCTATGTGTAACAATGAGATTACTACCAAGCATAGCGTTGGTTTGCTGTTCGAGTTACCTTTTGATGCAGGTCCTGGGCCTGGGACTGGGCCTGGTTTTGATGCCCTTTTGGCACAATATTGTTATAAGTACTTAATTTTTGATATTCTCTATTTGTAAGGTGTTTTTTTATTGTGCCAATAAATGCAATTTTCTTTCTTTCTTTCAGGTGTTAGATACGACGTTTCTGAACTTGTAACTCATATCGACTCGATACGAAGATGGACTAATACCTAAGTGATGTCCATCATGTTGCTCAAATGATTTGACATTTAAATTAGATGAGGAATTTAAGAGTTATAAATAACACTTTTGCTCGTCAATCTATGTCGTAATTTGAATAAAATAAAATATTGAATAGGTACCTAGCTAAAGTGTCATCATAGCAACAAAACAAAATAAATGCCTATTTTCGATACGCCACACATCGATCATCTATGGCGTAATGTTGCCATAAACTTGTGCATATCGTTATCGGTAGCTGTTAAAATTGAAATAACTTGGGACGTAAAAATGGAGGAGATATGTACGCATCCTTGCCGCCATATTGTATTCGATTCAATACATGATAAACGTACCGAGGGAATTTTGTTTATTCAGTTTATTTGAACTATTGTAAGCAACTCCGTCCATGTGATAGATGAACATATTTCCACGGAAACTTAGGTCTGCAAAAATAGGTCTGTAAAAATAAACCGACCAAGTGCGAGTCGGACTTTCACACAAAGGGTTGCGTCCCATAAATCGTATTTAAAAATATATATATATATATGCTGCCATAGAAGTACACACTGACGGGCAGACGGACGGAAGGACGGACAGCGGAGGCTTAGTAATTGGGTTCCGTCGGTTACTCTTCGGGTACGGAACCCTAAAACACCAAATAACCCTTTACCCACAACAGGTATTTTTGTGGACGAAAAGAATACAGGAGTTCTTATTGTACAGTCAACAAAGCTATTTGGTATGCAGGCAGCTTATTTGCAACTACTTTTAAACAATGTTGTGAGTGTGCTGAGTAAACATTTACTGTACACCACACTCGTATAAGCTTAAAAAGTGATAACGCACACATTAGAAATAAATACTGGCAGTGCAGTGGAAAAAATTATATTTTTGCCTGCATACCAAATAGCCAACCAAATACCAACACCAAAAATTGTTACACAACTCTTTTATGCAAACCTAATCATATCGGTACAATGGCGCTCTTAATCCCGTTTCATTCTAATCCGTGCAGTCATTGAGACATTCGACTAACAAACATCCAAAGATGTTAACGTACTGACTTCACATTTACAATTCTTATTAAAAGCAAAATGTACAGTCGCAATGCAAAAAAGATTTCAAGGATTGGCTTTGATTAGAAAGTCGGAACATGCTGCTTTCATAAGAAGTTCTTGAGAAAAACTTTACTCGTATGTACCTACATACTTGTTTACGTGCTAGTTGTAGACCGTCCCAGTTTACAAGCAGTGAAAGAAGCTTTAATCATTCGTCTCTCAAGTACCTACTCCATCTTATACTTCATTCACTCATTCAATCTTTATTAGCATTCCTTTGATCTCAGTTTTTCAAACGAGCGAGTTTTTAATTCAGCTTTTAATCATTCTTCAAACATTTATTTCAACTTATAATTAATCTGCGTTTGACAGGCATATTTGTGGAGTTATACCTACTTGTGAGGGGTACTAAGGGTTTGAGCCTCTGGCATTACTGCTATGTACTTGACTTTTAATTTAGAAATGAGTTATTAGTTTACTGTTTTAAGTTAAGGGGTAAGTCGCACATCAAGGTCTGAAAGGTTGAAATTATGCAGCACCCTAAGAGCGTGTTTTTTGGGTACCGTACCTCAAAAGGAAAAACAGAACCCTTATAGGATCACTTTGTTGTCCGCGGGAACGCGTGGAGGTATCGAGTTGAAATTAAAACCATATATTCAAGTCTACAGTCCCTTGAAGTTGTGAAAAAATCAAACTTCTAAGTTAACGTAAAAGAAATATACGGCCGTTTATGCCGCAAAAAAACGTATATTTCGACACTCTCAAGGGAATCAAAATCCCGTTGACCTACATAAATGAAGTATGGCAAGAAGATAGATCTTACAGTACAAGTACAGGAAAAAGTCTGAAAATTGGGAAATTATAACTAAGTATCCTTCAATATATATTTTTTTAATATGGGAATTCATCAAATTACCTCCTCCAATCCTCCTCCTCCTGTCCTTCAATATTACCTGCTATATTTTGCTTTCATAGTTTATTTAAACTTCCGTAGGTAATGTTTACTCGGAAAAATCAAGACACGATCGGGGAACCCTCGGTACGCGAGTCTGACTCGCACTTATCCGGTTTTTGTGTGCATACTACATCTTCCACAATTATCGTAATATTTCAGCCAATTATCACCAAACCGTAATTATCAGAGATCGGAATAGGTAGACTATATTAACTAATGTTCGTGGAAGTAAGTAACATAGAGTAAATCCCGGAATGGAATCATGAAAAATTAAACCCGAGATTATAAAACATGAACTGGACTTAGAGTATAGTTACAAATGATTGATTTGATGAATCAAAAGAAGAAAGAGTTGTGCGAAAACAAAGCTTTTAGTAGGTACGAAACTCTAATTTTGTTCAAATGTATTCAAAGCGCAATAAGTAATTTGCAATTTCTTAAATCCCGGGATACAATCGTCATGTTTATCGTCAACTCTATGTTACTTACTTCCACGAACATTAGGTAAATATAGTCTACCTATTCCGATCTCTGGTAATGATTGTTATTCCACTGATCAGCTGAGAATACTTGAACAAGTCGCTAAAAAAAAGAAGGGCCTAAAATATCTAGCTATAAAGTGGAAGTATAGGAATGTGATCAAGATGAAAGTTCCTTTTCAAAAAGCGAGTCGGAAAGATAAACCAACCCGTTTCAGAAATGCTCGTATAACCTATTAAAGCCCCGATAGCACTTGTAAACTGCTATGCATCGCATCCAGTTGCTAGTTACCCCGTTATATGACCCTCACGCTCTGTGAAAATGTATTTTTCACTCGATTTAGTATGGTCAGTCTCTCGGGAGAACAGACTTATTCCGAGGAAGTGAAGATAGTTGGCTTCATAGACAGGAGTGTTGTAAAACATTTTGTATGAAACTAACTGTTCTGGAGTTGATATTGGTATCATTTTTAATCGACGAAAGGAGGATGTTCTCAATTCGTCGGAACTTTTTTTTTTTTTTATATCTGTTTTCCGATCACCCGAAGATGTCTGGACCGACTTGGATTTTGTTTTTGTTAACTTTCCAGGTGGTTCCGTGATCATCAAGTCATGATCTGATGATGAAATCCTGGAGAAATAGAGAGAACTCTTTAAATGTTATAGGCACATTTGAAGAGATTTGGTCGTTTTTGGAAGACTTTCTCAGAGAGGTCCACTTTCAATTTGGTGAAGATCTGATGAAGAACTTCGGAGAAAGGCAACGGAACTCCTTAATAAATGAAAGCAAATGGACTGGGATTGCTGAAATCTCATGTCTGTCTATTGTTTACACCAGTTCATAACATAACATCACGCCGGTACCTACGCTGTGAAGGGGTAAGCACATGTGAACCACAAAAAAGTTTTTTTTTAATATTAACCTGTTGGTCTTGTGGTCGGTTCGATTCCCAGATGGGTCGAAAAAGTGATGCTGGGTTTTTCCAATAGGATTTTTTAAGTAGCAGCCTGAAGTTTGGAAGATGGTGGTGTGGCACCTTCGTGCTCCAGAAAGCACGCAATGTCGTTGGTCCCGTGCCTAATGTCTCCACGGTCGAGTCCTTATTGCCGACGTATCAGGCTATGAGAAAAGGAACAGAGAGTAACCCATGTTTCCGTTGCGCAGAAGATATAGTGGTAACCTCTAATGAGGTTTTTATACTTGCCAGAGACCATAAGCACTTGTAAAAACTGAAGTTCTAATGTCATTTAAGGTCTCATGAGGAAAAGAAACGCCTAGAAACTTTTTCAAACCATGTCTGAAGACGTGTGTTGGGGACTCATTCTTCCCCATAGGTGATAAACAGGTGATCGATACAAACATCGTCCAACTTAACCATTACGACACGAGTAGGTAGTGTCGTAAAAGGAGCAAGTTAGTAGGCACTTTGGAGTATATTAAGCAAACCTCACCCAGTGAAGCTATACGATATGAGAGGAGATAGCGACGATAGATCTATGCTACAAGACGTTTTTCACAAGGTACATTCTTTTAAGCATAATTAACAAAAAAGGTGATTCTTTGTTTCCTATCAAACATAATTGTAAATATTTTCTTTGCTCTTGTATTTACAACATCACTGCCTTACTTTATTTCTTAAAATTTTATGCGTTCTACAAAGGTAAATTTAATGCCCTAGGCATTTTCTACCAGTCGACCTTAGGGTGACCACAGCAATCGACCGATGATAAAATGGATTGGTCGACGTCGATTGATAGTTTCTACTACACCCTCACACACACACACACACACACACTCTTTCTTTCTTTTCCATCGATCGATAGTTTATACCTCTTTTTCGATTCGCCAAAGCTACCACACCAAACGATTAACCTCAATCGATTGGTGTCGTAACACACATAGGGACAATACCTTTTCTTTTTTTTAATGATGGGTAATTATCAAATGACTTCTTTCGCTCTGGGTGGAGCTGAGTGGCGTGTCAGACTCTTACTGACTAAAACCCATCCGTGTTCCTTCTAAAGCCCTTTGCGTACCAGGTCCGCGGTGACTCTTTCGAACAAATTCCGCAACCACAAATTGCTCCTACCATACTTTCTCCTACTAAGCAGTATTTTGATTTCTCATAGATTTCGTCAACTCAAAAAGCCAAAACTCCCTTGCAGATTAAACAATTTTCAGCAGTTTTGCAATCAATCGCATCGCTTTCATTACTCACGCTACCTGACATCGGTCTAGGGATGCGGAAAAACCGTAACAGCAACTTAACCACTAAAACAACTGAGTTCCCGCGTTTCTGCGTCAACTTCTTATTTAACCGAGTCGAAGAAATTGTTAGGTTTCCCTGTGGGATGGAGGTGTTAACTGTAAGTGGGTTAAAAACTACGAATAACTTGCTTAGTTTCTTATGGGTGTTTTTCTTATCGATGATCATATGTTTTCGTCATGTGTCGATTTACAACTTTGCAAGTAAGCCTTCTTATTTTCTACCTCTAGTCGATGGTTAACATAGGAGGCTAATAGCTGTGCGCCCCTCTTTGACGTAGCGAGGGGAGTTTAACACCTCACTCCCCTCGCCGACGCGAGGTGGCCCGCAGAGGCGGGCCGGCACCAGCCGGGGATTGCGGATGTCGCATACGTTCCCGTGATCCCCGGCGTAGGTGGGAGATGGAACACCGGGGTGGTTTTAGTCAGTAAGAGTCTGACAGACCCCTCCACCCGCCCCAGGGTGGAGGATTTCCATGAGGATTTCCCCCCGATTTCAAAAAAAAAAAAAAAAAGGAGGCTAATAGCTATGGGAGGGCCCTGGTGACTTGTAATACAGGTTTTTATAGAGACCTACTTCAAGCACCAGTCTCTTACAACGTTCATTCCATGTTCGTGCTCCACTGTAACTTTAGCATTAACTTGTGTAGAGAAAATAAATGATGTATTATTATTTTTATTATAACTTCTTATATTGTTTGGGCCTAGTAGGTGGCTACGTTGCCAGGGTTGCGGAATCTGTTTGAAAGTGTCACCGCGGCCCTGGAATGCAAAGGGCTTTAGAAGGAACACGGATGGGTTTTAGTCAGTAAGAGTCTGACACGCCCTTCCGCTCCACCCAGAGCGGAAGAAGTCATTTGATGATTTCCCATCCTTAAAAAAAAAAAAAAAAAAAGTAGGTGGCTACGTGAATTGCAGCATTGCAGCAGCCTCAAACTGCAGGTATATGACATGAGCACTTAGGGCACTCCAACGTAAGTCGTAACTTAGTAACAATTATTCCGACAACAAAGAGTCCTATATTTATCTCCCACGGAAAAGCACAGCTGTATGATTTCGACTTGCAAGGTAACACCGCATACTCATGTTTAATTTGCTTGCGTTGGCAATATTCTTGCCGGTTCTTCGATAGGAAACGACGAATTGGAACCGTGTAGCTTCTGACGTTTTATAAGTGCTCATGTAGGCTTAAATGAAATAAATTATTTTGAATTTTTAAGATTTAAAAATAAATCTCACACTTCCAAAAGGCAGTCAGCAAGGCAGATACAGGACTGACTGGACTTTTATTGAATGCCCAGTTTTTTAAATGTATTTTGGAACCAACTTTAGCAAACCTTTAGTTAGGCCATAATGAGAAAACAAAGAAAATACCAAATTACACAGCTCAAATGAAAAAAAAAACAAAAAGTATTGCATTAAGTATTTAATTGAAAAACAGAGTAACGAACAAAAGAAGTGAAAGTTTTGCTTGCAATAAGTCGGCAGTTCTTTGCACACAATAGATGCATTAAAATTTACTTTGGAGTTAGTTACTGATGAAACAGTTTGAAATTAATGGTGGCACGGGCTCTGAGTTCTTATTATTTATTTATGTACACACAATATACTTAAAAACTGACCAAGTGCTAGTTGATCTTGCACTCGAAGGGTTCCTTACGATAAACCGAAAAAAACATGTTTCTTGTAGGGGGGGTCCCTTTTATTTTTAATTTAATTTAATTTTTTTTTGTCATAGCGGCAAAAAGTACATCATCTATGAAATTTCAACTGTCTTAAATATCACGGTTCATGAGACACAGCCTGGTGACAGACGGACAGACTGATAGAAAATTTGGCATCAGTCTTGCCAAAGAGTATTGCGTTACCTCATGTACAGTCAACAAAGCTATTTGCTATGCAGGCAGGTAACTTGTTGCTACTTTTAAACAATGTTGTGAGTGTGCTGAGTAGACAATTATTGTACACCACACTTGAAGTACGTCATAACCTTAAAAAGTAATGCACACATTAGAAATAAATATTGCCAGTGCAGTGGAAAAATTAATACTGTATACCAAAAAGCTTTGTTGACTGTACAATACTAGTAGATAGGTACTCAGGTGCACCTGGTTAGGCTAAAAGTCGAGCCTATTGTCACAAGCTTGGGGTTCGTGTCAGTAAAAACACAGCCGAATAAATAACCAAAATGACACTTTCATTTAACAACACCAATTACAACTTTAAACCTGTAGAGGTATGCGGTACAGAGAGTAAAGTCCCGCACACCTCCACTGAAATGAGAGGATCCTCCGACCACACGGTTATTGTGTCTGGTGGGCAACTGCCCTATAGTTTATATTCGGACTGTTGTATATGTTAACTTCGTGTAATCGTGTGGACTGTATATTGCTGTAGGTTTGATTCCAATTTAAACGACTTGCTTATTATTACACTTTTAATGCTCACTGTAAGTACAGACAAAACACGGAGGATCAATGGCGGACGTAAAACAGAACCATAGATAAAGCTAGACGCCCAACGTTGTAGTTTTTTACAGACTAAAAATGTATGTATTTTGTGTTGCCATAAACAGTATATGTTCAAATCGCACGGAGAACTTTGCTTGCGCGATGCAGGATTTCGTTGGTAGTTCGTCGCTGACAGGATAGATGGCGTTGCGGTTCTTTTTGTTGCCGTACAAAGTTCGTTTCTTAGTTTTTCAGGTATCATCCTATCCACAATCCAATCATTTTATAGCCTTTTTTCCCGTTCCCGTTGAAATTTTGGGAAATCCTGACCAGTAGTTTCAGCTGTGCGTTGTCTGTCAGTCACTCAGTAACGGAAGAATTTTATATATTAGAATGGATGTAGCTGTTTATCAAACACATTATATTGTAAACCTATCCCATAAGTAATGCAAGTTTCCATTTCAAGATACATTTTGTAACATTTGATTTATAAGACCACATGGCTTGGAATGTTCTCAAGAAACTGTACAGCATCATTGCAACATTATCCTGATAAATAGGCTTTCGCTACTAGAGACGAGATAGTGCGTTGGAGGACAGTAAATCAACTGGAACAAGAAACTCGTGCTATTATTCTCGTGTTGGCACGAGTTATACGAACTGCCTATGTATTAAGGCCCACGACAGACACACCAAGACAGACGATATTTCGACAACGATGTGTAGAAATTGAAAAAAAACATATTGCTTGTTATAAAATGGGCTGCCGCTTGCCGCTTCGATCGAGTCGTCTGTCGGGAGCCTCAAGTCGAAAGAATAAAAGTTAAGCAAGGTCCGCCAGCACGAGATGTCTACAACGGGCTGTATTATGGCGTCATGCACTGGTAGAGCCTCTTTGGAAGTACAAATCATGATGAAATATATTCAAATCTTTTCTATAGATTGAATCTTTGAAGATAATATAGTTGTGAGGCGCATGTAGGATGATCTCAGCCGCTCTCATGATGACCACTGAGAGAAAGTTGCCGATGCTAGCCCAAAGAGCGGTGGCGAGATGAGCTGGACGCGTTCCGTGGCTGGTTCGAGGTGGCTCAGGAAAAGCGGATATTTGCCCACCAAAAATTTTTCTAGATTTGTCGTGAGATAATTAATTCTAACAAAGATCTACGCCACTTAGGAAACCTTTCTAGGTTATGAATGGTGATGGTGGTCAAACGACTCCTTCCGCTCTGGGCGGAGCAGAAGGGAGTGTCAGACTCTTACTGACTAAAACCCATCCGTTCCTCCTAATGTCCTTTGCGTTCCAGGGGGGCTACTCTCTAAGCCCGAAGTCCGTAGTTTCGGGCTTAGTTGCGGGCGTATTCTACTCTGTATCACCTAACCACTAATAATTAATGACAACACCATTCATTCTTAGTTCGGGTTCGGAACTAATCGTAAGTCCGTAGGTGATCCGGAGTAGAATACGCCCGAAACTACGGTCTTGGGGTTTAGAGAGTAGCCCCTCAGAGCTGCGGTGACTCTTTCGAACAAATTCCGCAACCATCTACGTGTACTTAGAGTTTTTAAAATCTAGTTAGTATTTTTAAGGATGTCCACCACCAAGACCAGATAGACTAACAGTTCGTTTACAGCGTACGAATTCAGTGTGTACTAAAAACACCCCTATAATTTTCCATTTATCCCTGAGTATGCGCTCGGGTCCAATACTCTTGGTTATCAGTGTTCCGGGCAAAGCAAACATGTGTAAGTCCAAGTTAAATTATAGTTTGGCCGCCATACACTGAAGGTCATGCCCTTATCCAGGCCGTTCATTGGATAAGTTATTGTGTGGAGAGACGTTTCATATTACGATATTGACGGTTTTGGGAAAATGACTCTTGATTTTGTTTTCTAAGTTTTACGAATGAGAAAATAGATTGTCGAATTGAGATGTTAGGCCTAAACAGTTATTATCATCATCAGCCGAAAGACGTCCACTGCTAGACATAGGCCTCCTCGAAAGGGGGAGGGGGGGTTTGCCATAATCGCCACGCTTGGCAGACGGGTTGGCTATCGCAGTGTAGCTGTTGCAATGCACAGAGAATGCTGCTACTCATTCTCTGGTGAGACCCTTAGTCGTCTCTTACGACACCCACAGAAAGTGGTGGGATGGTACTATTCTTTTACGTCCGACACTATACAAAACAGGCCTAAACGCTACGTCGTAATTTAAAAAAATCTAATTCAAGTAACATTCTCCTCTCAGAGGCAGTCAATCTCGAAAACTAAGTGCCAATTCTACAAATTTTATAATCTGTCAGAAATGTATGGAAATTAAGGATTTATTGACAGATTGCAACTAATATGGAAATGCGAACGTTGCTTTAAAAATAGTAGAAATGGCCTTCTTGTCGAGTGTTCCTTCAAAAGACGGGAGGAGAAAAATGCGGCAAATTTAAAAAAAATCATCATTTGTATTTTAGGGTATTTTTTGCATATTTATTTTACCTTTGAATACTAAAATCCAAACTATGAAAACTACTACCCAATCACAAAGATAATAATCCAAACTACACTGCACACAAAATACATTTTCCAATTCATCTCAGTAAAGCCTCGAGCTCATTTCAATTACTTCAGATCCGGCTTCCACAACCTGAAAGCGATGGCTGTAATCAGACATTAGATCGTTAAATCCCTAGATTGTACTGCCCGGGAAATGAAGCCTAGAAGGGAATCCCTTCCATGAAGCTATTGCCGTTCCACTGCTGGTTAGGGTAGGGGTATTTTGTTCTTATCTGGGCTGTGATTATGGGGAGTGAAAAATAACATCATGATCTGAATAATGAGAAGATAAAATCATTTCCAATATTTTCTTTATTTGTTGTTTGCAAGTTTCAGACGAATTCAGAAGACCATTTATCTCACTTAGGGCCGATTTTTCAATAGCCAGATAACTTTTATCTGATTAATAAAAATGGCGGTTTGACAGCTGTCAAACAGCCATTGTTGAAAAATCGGCCCTAACAAAAATAAAACCTTTTTTAAGCAGAATAAACACATGCATTGCACTCACTTGTTTCTCTATAAAACACGTTACTGTGACAATGTGGAACAGAATTCCACCCCGCGGTCCCGTAAATAAGACATTCGTTGTGAAGGTGTGAAGAAAAATAGACGAGTACAGCCCCAGGGCGCCATTAACGAATTGGACTGCACGTTAGGTACGCCTTATAAAATATTGTCTTGGCGAAAACATCGTTAGTGTCAAAGTGTCTCGAATAAATTACTGTTTTACTGTGTTTTTTTTGTAGAAGAATGGCAAAGATTGCCGTTCTATCTGACGTATTGTTGAGGTCAAATAGGCAGACAATCCATGTAATAGTGGACTAAGATCCAAGTTTGTTATATAATTAGTAATAAAATTTTATTTTAACGACTGATTAGCCATTGTGATAGTCTAAGAGCTGGTCGCACCTCGAGTGAGATCCGATTCACAGACTGAAAATTGGGCATAGTTTATTCAGTAAGTGCAAATAACGAAAGCTAAAGTCTGCAAGGATTTGGGAGGATACGAAACTTTACTACGAACTTGACTACTGAAATAACCATGATATAAAAAAAAAATTGCCCTTCGGCACCAGCTAGCAGGTATGCGTATGTTAAAAGTACATCCACATATTTTGTTAGTGAGAAACTGTACAATTTTTCCAATCAATCTTGAACCTAATAGCTTTAGCGATAAAATCTATTAAAGAAAGAAATTTGACTGATAGTTGTAGCTTGATATGCTGGCGTCTGTACATATAATTAAATTATATATTTATAATATTATAATATTTTTGTGATAGCTGGTAGAAAATTGCATTCAATTTAGTATATCTAACTTATTAAAGCACTTTTTTAATATCATTATAGCCCTTTTACCAACGTATTTATTTTCAAAGTATGGCAAATACTCGTCGCTCAGTTGGGCATGTTTTAAAATATTTTCTATCATAGAGTTCCATTACTTTTAAGGTTCCGAACATCCGTAAAAACGGAACCCTTATAGGATCACTCGGGTGTATGTCTGTCCGTCTGACACAGCAATTTTCTCCGAATATACTGAACCAATTCAGTTTAATTTGGTACACATTCGGACTTCTGGGACTCAAACTCTGATGTGTTACGTTAATAAATTAATTTTAAATATGGGGTTACTTTTGGGGGACATACTAGAAAATTTAAAAACATAAGTTTTAGAAACTACACCATGTGTCATATCAAATGCAAGGGCTTATTGTGAGGATTTTCATTAAATTTATTTTTCAAAACCTAAAATATAAAAATGCAAATAATAGTTCTTTACCCATATACTACAGGAACACCTATAAGAAGTCTGTAGTGCTATAATAACATTTAACAAAAAATGAGATTTGTTCGGAACCCTTTGCACGCGAGTCCGCCCCGCACTTGGCCAGTTTTTTTGCAATAATCTAGTTAAAGAAAAAAAGAGCTCTATGTCGACAAAATTTCTACTTGGTCACACGATGGAAACACTTGAAGTTTTCCAAAAGTTTTATAATAAAACTTGTTCATCCATGTCAGGGCATTTGTCCAAAACAAAAGGAAAACACTGCTATTTACATATCTTAATAAATTCTAACATATACTAACTTTTTTATGTCGGTAAAGCCATCCTTTGATTTTGGGGTTGAACATTGTCTGTTATCGGGTTCCGAATTTACATATTTTTTCGAAGCCGCAGTCGGGCCTCAAAAACTTTTTTGCCAAATTCGATTATTCTAAACGATATCTCTGTGATATTGTGCTCCTGATATTTGTTTTTTGTGCTCCACAATATTTTATTGTCTTTATCTTTTATTAAATTCTGTATCTTTTGGGGTCAGCAATTTTTTTGTTCCTGCAGATGTGGCAGATTTTTTGTTGAGAGGCTGAAAGGAAAATCAGCATATTATTATCTGAGTTCACAAGTTGATGGAAGTGACAATTCGGAAAATTGCATTATGGATACGAGCTCCAATTTTGAAAGGTATTCCCGATAGATTAAGATCTTATCATTGAGGACTTTTATCTTCTTAATGTTTGAATCATTTTGAGGTAAAAAAACCGGCCAATTGCGAGTCGGACTCTCACACGAAGAGTAAATAAATACGTTTCCTGTATGGCCCCCTTTATTTTAATTAATTTATTATTTTTTGTTATAGCGGCAATAGAAATACAAACTCTGTGAAAATTTCAGCTGTCATTACGGTTCTTGATATACAGCCCGCTGACAGACAGACGGACGGACGGACGGACAGCGGAGGCTTAGTAATAGGGTTCCGTTGGTTAACCTTTGGGTACGAACCTTAAAAATGAGTACCACACCAGCGAACAAAGTTAGGGTTACCTCTTCTGAAAGCTCTAGAATATGTAAGAAATTCGATAACATAATTTTCCATTTAAAAAACAGATAAACAAAGCATACAATTAATTTAATAGGTACACAAAAATCCCTTACCTTCAATCTCCCATTAAACATGCACACAGATTGACCGCTTAATGAAACTTGTACCCATTACCGAAAAGTTCGTCCAGTATAAATCAATATGATCTGTTGAAATCCTCTTTAACAAATCAGGGAGCTAACTACCCATATTTAAAATTCGTTAGCGTCCAAAAGGCTTAAATCCGATTTAGTTTAGTAAGGTTGGCAGCAGCTCAAACGGGCTTCCGTGTGATTTAGAACGAAGCTAGCGTCTATGTTTGAACTTCTCGTGTGAGGGCCTTAAAATGGCGGATGCGGGTGAACGTTGGAAAGAATATTTGTCGCAGAATCAACTAGAAGTAACGATTGAAGGAACTGTTGAAGGAATTCGAACATGTTGTTTGTTCCCCGCACGGAACAAATATTTGTATGGCCTACAGATAGTTGTTCCGTTCGTTGTGTCTGGCTGTTTGTGTATGTGAATTGGTATGTTTGTAAACGCACCCACGATAAAAGGGGAAATTCCTAATGTGGGGCAGAGTTTAAAAAAAAAAAGAAAGAAAAGAAAGAGTAGCAGCATGTTGTTTAACTTTTGATCCATTTTCTGATCGGAGCTAACATTGTTGAATAATTTCTCTGCGACTCATTGAGCCTTATTGCCTCGAAGCTTCTACGGTGGTTGCCACTTCTGTTGGCTTGCAGTAGTTGCAGTTGTTAGTAAAAGTGTGGCAGCCATTACTCAAGAAAAACCATGATAGCAACAAGAATATCTACAAGATCACGAAATGACCTTTCTATCCATCTATATAGCCTATTTTATCCTACTGCTGGGCCAAACCTCTCCACCCCCTTTTCCACGAATTCATTGTCTATTGATAGCACGGGCCCGGGCACGCATTTTTACAGTAGGAGTCGAGCTCGTCCCGCCATCTTTATTTTGGTCTGCCGAGATATCGCCTGGCGTGTTGGACCAATTCGGTGGTTCTTTCTGCCCATTTCTCGACCTTCAGGTATTCAAAATTTAAGAGGAACTAACGTAATGTTAACCAAGGTAGCGTAGCGATTTTAGCAAAAGTTACCGATTTTAGCAACTTTTATGTAGAATTTCAAAGATATCATTTCACAATGCACGCTAGTTTCATGGCCCCACACTCACACAGCGTAGATTCTTGGCGCTTACTTAGCATTGTCCAATGGCGAATGTTTGTCCAAATATTTGAGTTTGGGCTACAATTTGAGGTGAAGTAAGGCGCTCTATTGAATCAGATGACGTGGTATTTTGATTGTTTGAAGACAGTTCTAACAGGAGATATTCCTTGTAAAGTAGAACTCAGACGTTTTGTGTTAAAATGGAAATCGTTTAGGTAATGTTTTGCAGTAAAGTTTCTGAGTTGGAACATTTTTGTTTAAAGTGTTTGTTTAGTTTGTTTGAAGATGTTATTGGCAGACTTATTGTGTCAGAATTATGACTTATTATCATTATTATTACAGCTGAAAGACGTCCACTGCTGGATACGATCTCCTCCAAGTATCGCTGTCACCACATCCCGCGGCCTTCAGCAGGTCTTCGGTCCACCTTGTGCGAGGCCTTCCATCGCTGCGTCTTCAGGTACGCGGTTGCTACTCTGGAATACTTGGACCTCATCGACTGTTGTGATAATTGCTTACTTTTTAAATGTCTCGTGCTCTCAACTGCTGGTTTTGTAAAATAATTTTAGCCAAATGTTAGTTTAAGGCTGTCGAAAAAATATGTGTTAATTTTGACTATATTTCTAAGAGTTTGATTGTTTCCAAAACACGTTGTAGAACAAAACACTTAATACAAATTTATCATCGGCAAACTTACCTTTTATTTTACCTTAAAGAAGAACTGTATTAAGTACTTGCCAACTAATGCAGATCTTGATTATTTTTTGGATTAAAAAACTCGATAAAATGCTTATACAACGTGTAACAGAGTAAACGCAATACCTCTTAAGGGGTCATTGTACTCATCATTATGAACAACTTTTACTATGGGACCAACACTGAAATCGCAAACAACACGGTTGGCGCAGTGGTTGAGCGATTGACTGCTGCGCTTCGTGTCACGGGCTCGATTCCCGCACGGAACAAATATTTCTATAGCATACAGATAGTTGTTCAGGGTAAAAAAAAAAATTGCTTTGTCCGACAGTGATCGCGCTTAACTTCTTGTCACGGTTATCTTTCTAAATCTTTGCTGTCAATTTGCCCTGTTGCAGTACTCTATGGCAAGCAACTACATCAAAGTATTTACTAATTCCACGACAAAAACATGCAACATGCAAAACCCACAAGCTCTCGCTCCACACTAAAATTAATTTAAGAAGGCTATTTGAATCTAGGCCAAAACTAAATGGTCCGATTAATTTCCAGATAAAATTACAAACACAGCGAGTATTTTGACTAAAATTCTGTGTCTAATATTATTGGGGTTAACTTCGCTTTCTCATGTTGTATGTAGGCCCCTAAAAATTATACTGGAATTTTCGTTTAAAATTTTGGTAAGCGGGACAGGTAATGCTCTATTTTTTGTGCCTGTACCGTTTTTAAATTGTACTCTAAGCCTGTTTTGCCTATAAGGTTATACCGTAAAATGTTATGTGTCTGCAGAAATTCTTGTTTTTCCATTCTAAAATAACCTGCCTACCTAAGAGGTTTTTACTTGCCAAATATTATTCAAAGCTTTCTCAACATCTGCTTTTAAAAAAATTAAAACATTTCAACTCCATGGTCCAACCTCAGCTAAAGCTTCTATAGTAGACACCAGCTGATATGTGCAATAACGGTCATTGACCCACACAAATTTATTGACTTTCTTAATATCAAAAACAGAAATAAAGACATAAGCTGTCCGGAATCGACTTCTATGGTGATCCTTTACGTTCTCTAGTAATGAAAAACGGTTAATAATTTATTGTTCGAGTATCAACGAAGGGATATTAGGGAAAGGTCAATGTACTTTATTGCATGTTTATCTAGCGGCTTCCATAATACTTCTGCAAAAAAAAATATCAAACGATTTAAATAAGTTAATTGTAATGTATCGGTTAGGTCACTGCAATAGCTAAATCCTTATAGGCTACATCCTTAATTGACCTGTGTCGTTGTCTCTGAAGAATCGTGTCTGTTATTTTTGTGCCCGTACAGTTTTTAAACTATAGTTTTGGCTTGACATAAGCTGGCCTGTTTCATCACCTTTTTTTTTAAGTATGGGAAATCGTCAAATGACTTCTTCCGCTCTGGGTGGAGCGGAAGGGCGTGTCAGACTCTTACTGAATAAAACCCATCTGTGTTCCTTCTAAAGCCCTTTGCGTTCCGGGGCCGCGGTGACTCTTTCGAACAAATTCCGCAACGCTGGCAGGCTCTGGCCCTAACGGGCCCCGTCTCCTATGCTGACATCTCTTTGAGGCGCGCGTGGAACACATCGCGCCATCAACCCGGGTCTAGTGGTGATTGGACAGCGAGCCACCCAACTGTTTCACCACCTACGACTAAGTTCCCGTTAATTTACTTGGCAGATAATTCCATACAAATTATGTTCCATTTTCGAATGTATTCGATGATTAGTAACTATTCGTAGGTCGTAAATACTTTATTTATTTTTTTATAAATAATGAGTTCTAAGCGAACGTTTTAATGTAATTGAAGCTTGGGAGAGCTCTTTATTTATCGTATGAAGTTTTAGAGGAAGCTACTTTAAAATCAAAAAATATTTCGTCATCACAGAATCTTCAATCAAATGAATCTAGCTTCCAGATTAGTACTTAGTACCTGTTGATTCTTCTTCCATTTGTTTATTGTTTTTATCAGCTACATGAATTTATAGAAAGAAAGGGTTAGTTAAATCAACTAAAGTTTTAATAAGTTTTAAAATTATTAGGTCCCGCGATCATGCGTTCAAATCTGACTTGTTCCACATTGTTGCCAGAATTGTATGTATCTGATTAATAAATGTACCTACTCATTCGTATTTTTGCATGGCAACACTGAGTGGGACCGGAAGCTGTTGGCAGAATCAACTGTCTGCTAGTAGGTAGTTCCGTACTGTTTGTGAAAAGTAAGCAGACCATTTTCAAAAGTGAGGTTACCTGAAATGTTTGTTAATGATTCTTAGCAATAAAGTAAAAAAAATAATGGCCATATAAAGATTTCGGTAACTTTTATTAAGGAATTAAGATCCATAGAAGATCCATTCTAGATACGCTGGTGTAGAATCCGATGTCTATGGAATAGGAGAATAACAAAACCAAGGCCTTTTCAGCCTTTACTAACGATGCTTCATCATCTGTCTGTCCTTGTCCCATGTTACTTTTTTTTTTATTTTGTTTTTTTTTTATTATATTAGTTAGCGTTACGTTATCATCACTGTCATAAAAATAAAATATCCAACCGAATTGAGAACCTCCTCCTTTTTCTGAAGTCGGTTAAAAATACTTGCGACCTTTAACTTGTATGCTATTCGCACGGAGGTGTTATTAGGGGAACATGTTACTAAAATCTTCGAATTTTTAGCGATTTCAGGACTTTTCAACCAATTCTGAGATACCCATCTAATATAAACAAACCTGCCTGAAGCTGAATCAGAATTAAATCAAATTCTAAAAGGAATAAAGAGTCTAATTATCTGATACCCCTATGATACTACACTTTCTATGAGGTAACCTATCCGCTAATCGATGAAATAACGAATTTAACACAACCCCTGTTTTCGCACATCAAAATGAAAGGTTTCAATATCAAAGGGGCCTGATTAAATTTAAATTTTAATAATACAGGTGGTAACATGAAAGTAGAATCAATGCTTACTAATACCAATGTGAAGAAATTAATTTACGAGTATTATTTCAGGATTGCTTTTACGTTTATTTTGAAAATGCTTCGGAAATTGCTTTACGAGTTAATTAGGTTACGAAGTAAATAGACCGTGCTCTGTTCTGTTTCTGTGTTACATGAAAACGGGCTTTATTTCGCATTTGGTCGATTTATTCCCTTTGAATTGGGGAGAAAAATGTGGTAACACGTAACACGGAACAAATCAAAAACGGTCAAGGAATACATCAGGAGGAAATCGGCATATCCACCTGGGTAATATTAGAAGACATCGGGACAGACATCCACCGGGCTCACGAGGTGGATTTTGGTTTAGAGACGAGACCCGTATTCCAGCAGAGGGAACGGTATATATATCACCGGAAAATATCAAACTCCGTAGGATCATAAAATATCTTGAGAGATTGTTAATTCGAATACTTCTGTTCTGTCAATCTGGAATACTTTTTTACGCCTCATAATTTGATAGTCTAAATAATTTCGCGAAGTCATTCCGTTAAAATGTGGAATTTACAATTTCAACATTCTAACCTCGACAACAGAGCACCGCTATACAGTATACAGGGCTCCTATTTCTGTCTGATGGGTTTAAAGGAGCCCTAATCTCCCTCTGCCTTATGTTCCGCTACCTGGCTAGGCAAGAGAATTCGATAAATTGAAAACAGAACCGTACACTGATTGGTCGCAACATGTCTTCAGTTTATGTCGGTTCACAATTTCTCGGAATGATTTCGAAAAATTAAAATCAAAATTGATGCACTAAAAAAGTATTCCAAATGTTCAGTTGACAATTTATCGAGAATTTACAAACTCTCAAGATATTTTATAATCTTGCGGAGTTGGTAATTATCCGGTGACATATATACGCTATTTTTGTTGCATCAGGGCATCGGTCCACCTAGTGGGAGGCCACCGCTGTGACTTCCAGTAACTACTCAGTTGCCACCACAGAAACTATCGGACCCCGATGGGTCCGACCACCATCTGCGAGCAATGTGCCCTGCTCACTGCCACTTAAGTTCGGCGATTCTTCGGGCTTAGTTGGTAACCTAGGTTCTTCTTCATTCCTGATTCGGTCACGCAAAGAAACACCAAGCACAGCCCTTTCCATTGCCCTTTGGTTGACTAAGGCTTCTGATGAGGACCATTGTCTACGACCACGTCAATCACAAGTAATCACCTAGCATTTACTCAACTATAGTCCTCCTGACCGATTTCGGTCATGGCGGCCAATCTCAACCGAGACTGGCCATCGGTGCGGGACATATTATAGTCCACAAGTGTGTGCGCAAACACAGGTGCACTCCATCTTCCATCACTCTCATATTCCGATGGGATGGCAACCCGACACGGCCGGAGATAGATCTGGCGCAGGATAAACAGTTTTTTTTTTTTGGGATGGTATATCATCAAATGACTTCTTCCGCTCTGGGTGGAGCGGAAGGGCGAGTCAGACTCTTACTGACTAAAACCTATCCGTGTTCCTTCTAAAGCCCTTTGCTTTCCTGGGCCGCCGTGACTCTTTCGAACAAATTCCGCAACCCTGGCAGGCTCTGGCCCTAGCGTGCCCAGTCTCCTATGCTGAAATCTCTTTGAGGCGCGCGTGGAACACAACGCGCCATCGATCCGGGCCTGGCGGTGATCGGACAGCGAGCCACCCAACGCTCGCCAGGACCAACAGCTTAACGTGCTTTCCGAGACACGGGGGTGCCACACCACCAACTTCCAAACTCCGGGCTGGGAAATTCCTTTTTAGAAAAACCTAATTACACTTTTTGCCCGACCTGGAAATCGAACCCAGGACTCCACGCTCGGTAGTCGCGTTTAAGCCCGCAAGACCAACGGAGCAGCTTATTTACTCAACTATGTCGGGGTCGTCCCAGTCTGACCGAATGTAGCTGAGTACCAGTACACATCCCAATCACTAGGTAATATGGTATCACTTGGCAAGACTAGTGTCATATTTTCTGGCTTCAGACCTCGTCAATCACAAACCGAATATTTGTTACAACATTTCCAGAAAATATGTCCTCTTTCATTAAAGTAATGCAGATATTTAAACTCATTCACGTAATGTCATATGGAAGCATCAAAAAGAATAGGGTAGAAACAAAAAAGCCGTACATGAGAGATTTTATATTTTTATTTAACAAAGCGAACGGGAGGAAAGGTAGCTTATGCGGTGTACAGTATATTTTTGCGACTGGTTTTCTATTTTTTTCCCCGCATGGAATGAAAAAATAACAGGAATACGTAGAATCAGGGCATTTTTTTACTTGGTGGCATCGGGTGATACCATCAGGTTTTCTGTGTTTTAGGGAAGAGCAAAAAAACGGACTTACTACTACTTTTTGGTGTATATGTCACCGGAAAATAGCAAACTCTGTAAGATCATAAAATATTTTGAGAGATTGTAAACTCTCGATAAGTTGTCAACTGAACATTTAGAATACTATTTTACGCATCAAAATTTGATAGTCTATAACCTCGCGGAGTCATTCCGAGAAATTGTGGACTGACATAAACTGGCGACCAATCAGATCACAAGTCTACAATTTGAGCCACAGCTTGAGGTACTGGCGTCTGTACAATAAAGTATGTTCTTCTATTTTCACTTACAATTTCTTATCATTCACCTCAGAACGCAAGATCGGGAGTTAGTAAAATAAAAAAGATGGCTGCTGTCCAGTTAAATGAGACCATTACATCTAAAAACTGCCCAAGTGCAAGTTGGACACGAAGGGTTCCGTATCATAAGCCGAAAAAAACAGTTTCTTGCATGGGAGGGAGCCTGTTATTTTTATTTAATTTTTATTACTTGTTGTTATAGCGGCAACAGAAATATGTACATCATCCGTGAAAATTGCAGCTCTCTAGCTATCACGGTACATGAGATACATCTTGGTGACAGACAGACAGACGAACAGTGGAGTCTTAGTAATAGGGTTCCGTTTTTACCCTTTGGGTACGGAACCCTCAAACCAGATCCTCCACACCTGATAAAGCTAGATCCATATATCATACATATCACAGTCTTGCGGCCTCTTGTTTTTTTCGTGTCCCAAACCATAAACGTTTATTTTCATTGTCATATCAGCGGAACAAAAGGTTTAAAAAAACAGCAAAAACATATTTTGCTGCCGCTTAGTTGCCCGCAGCTCAATACGCGTGTCAGTTAGTGGAAAAATAACTTTTTTTTTGTTTTTTTAAACACAATGTGACCACCCATCAAATACGGCCCGCGGTGACGTATTCACGTTACATTCGAACAAATAGCAATTTTTTATAAGCCTATGACATGGCAACACTGGCATTTTTCGTATATTTTTAATCTATGGCACGCATGAAATGTTGTTTTTGGAGCGTTTGAATATGGCTCTGATAGTTGAGCTTGGCATTGCTCGGGTAAAATATAATAGAATGGAAAAAAAAAACATGCATAAAGTAAACTATTTCAGCTTTTGAGTACCTAAAAGTACATTGCTAAATACTTTGCCGATAAGGTGTTTGACGGCACACCGTCTTTCATTTGCCAAACCTTCTGATTATACACATATAATCAGAAGGTTTGGCAAATGAAAGAGCGTGTTCTCAGTTGAAGGTTTACTGAACGACTGAAGTCGTACCAAAGGTTGAGAGAGCTTAGAATTAACTTACCAGCTACGTCATACATTGCCTATGATTAAAGATGTTTAATATGCCTACGCGCTACAATACAAATAAATTGCCATTCCTAGTTAATCTGCCTAGCCTTTCTCAACTACGTTGGGGTTGGCTTCTAGTCTTACCAGGGGCAGCTAAATACCAGTGTTTTACATAATGCGACTGCCTGATCTGACCTCAACAACCCATGAATTGGGTACTTCTTGGCAAGACTGGTGTCAGATTTTCTGGCTTCTGACAATCCATAAATAACGACTGCCGTTCCATCATGCGACTGCAAGACGTACCTACGGCTATGTATCACCGGAACATGGCGGACACCTCATCCATACGCAGTTAATGTTTTGGGAATATTTTAATTGTGCGAACAGCTAAGGAGTGGAATTCCCGGTCTGTTTTCGTGATAGCAACAACCTGAGGGTATTAAAGTCAGAAGTGAATGAATAAAAACAATGTATCGTTAAACTCTTGATGACAAATATTTAATGTGCATCTTCATCACACTCAACTCTTTCAAGAATACTTAATCAAGAAGAATACTTAATCGAGAATAATACTTAATCGAGAAGAATACTTAATCCAGAAGAATACTTAATCGAGAAGGATCAAAGTCAAACTCAAAGTTAATTCATTTATTTCAACTAGACCATTAAAAGGCTCTTTTGAACGTCAAATTTACAGTTTAAAATTAAAATATAAGTGACTCTAGTTGTCCATTCGCAAAAAGTAGATTCTTATGGAGAAGAACGGACAAGAAACTCCATAGTTACTCTTTTCAAATATAAGTTTTACAATATTTTGTATACATAGGTACATTGATCAATTGATTATATTATGTGAGCACAATGCATCCAACATTACACTAATATACAGCACACACTTATATACTATAGGTACAACAAAGCAATACCAGCAGAGATAAAATTAAGTTTGCTAGTAAGGGACATGGTACTCACATATTTACAATATAATTAAAAACAATGGATCAGTGTGTGAGTTAAATTACATATTAAAAACCTGAAAGTACACCAGTAAATAAAACAAGTTTGACTTTTTCTACTATACCCTCGATTGTCCTATGGAGCAGGACCAGCATGTTTCCAAGCATTCTTATCTTTAATATAATCATCTAGTTTGTAATATGCTTGTTTACAAAGTGTGGTTTTAATGTAAGTTTTAAATTTTCTTTCATTTAGTTCTAATATGTCACAAGGTATTTTGTTGTAACATTTAACACAGTACCCCATGAAAGATGTTCGTACTTTGGCTAATCTATAAAATGTTTGATCTAAATTATTTTTATTTCTAGTATTAAAATGATGTCTATCACTAATTTTGTTAAAGAGATGTCGATTTTTTCTTACATACATAATATTCTCATAAATGAATTGACAAGGTACTGTCATAATATTAATCTTTTTAAAAATTTCCCTAAGAGAATCGCGGCGACGAAGATTATAAATGGCTCTAACAGCACGCTTTTGCAAAATAAATACAGATTCAATGTCAGCAGCACGACCCCACAGCAAAATACCGTACGACATAATGCTGTGAAAGTAACTAAAATAGACCAAGCGCGCGGTTTCTACATCTGTTAACTGTCTTATCTTTCTAACAGCATAAGCGGCTGAGCTTAGCCGCCCCGCAAGAGATGTTATGTGAGGTCCCCATTGCAATTTCTCGTCTAAAGTGATTCCCAGGAAAACCGTCTGATCAATAAATTCCAGTTTTTGTCCATTCAATACGATGTCACATTCGGTGCTTCTAACATTTGGTAAAGTAAATTTAATACATTTGGTCTTTTTTT
>NDFZ01005250.1:268081-286287 GCA_002192655.3 Mamestra configurata
CTTACGTCGCCAATGAGCCTTTTAGCTCTGTGTTCCACCGAGTCAAGCGCGGCAAGTTGGTATTTAGCTGAGCCATCCCAAAGGTGGCTGCAATACTCCATGCAGGATCGGACTTGTGCTTTGTAGAGGGTTAAAAGCTGTCCAGGCGTGAAGTATCGCTTCACTCTATTTAGGATGCCCAGCTTTTTGGCCGCAGTTTGGGCTTTGTGCTCAATGGTGGCACCAAAGTTGAGACTGGTTGTCAACTCCATGCCTAGGAGCTCGAGCCGATCGGTTACAGGAACAGAAGTACCCCGAAAAGTCGGAGTTAGGTCGAAACGACTCCTTTTCGCGGTAAAAAGGCATGCTTGTGTTTTGGTGGCGTTAAAAGAGACCAGATTGTCATCACCCCACTGGGAGACAAGACTTAAGGTCAAATTTGTCCGCTCTACCATGGCCTCTCTCAAGGAACGAACTTCTTCCCCGCTGGTTTTTGCGCTAGACAAGTATCTCTCTGAAACCGAACTGTCATCTGCATACCCAACAATACCAGGCTGAAGCAGGTCATTGATGTGCAGCAGGAAAAGAGTTGCAGAGAGAACAGACCCCTGAGGAACTCCGGCATTAATAGCCATGAGGTCAGAGAAGCAGCCGTCAACGACTACTCGGATCGACCGTTCACTAAGGAAGTCTGATATCCAGCTACAAAAATCAGCTGGGATGCCATAAGTTTATGTGAGGATCAACGCTTTGAGGGCTCAGCTTTAATGGATCATGAATATTTGTATGTTATTTTAATAATTAAGATTTTGTGCATACGCTCGTGTGTATCTAAAAGGTTTTGGGGAATTGAAATTTTAATTTCCGCTTGGGGAGGGAATCGGATTAGCTACTTGTAAATAGGCTTTAGTCGTAACTTATTTAGGGCTCAAGAGACTTCGGTATTGTGAGAGATGCCTACATATCTTATTATAAATCCAGTAATTTCTAGCTTTCAGTTACTCGATTTTCGTACATCTGGTAACGATATCTATTCAGAACCTTTTAAAATTTGAAATAGGCATAAAATTTTCATATGCATGTTATGTTAGTAACGTATTAACAGAGATCGGAATATGTAGACTATATTTACCAAATGTTCGTGGAAGTAAGTAACATAGAGTTGATAATACTTCCTCTAAAATCCCGGAATCATAAACATGACGATTGTATCCCGGCATTTAAGAAATTGCAAATTACTTATTGCGCTTTGAATACATTTGAATTTGAATATACATCTTATTATGTTTTTAGAGTAATTACTGAAACTGTTAAATTAAATATCTTTGTTTTCGCACAACTCTTTCTTCTTTTGATTCTTCAAATCAATAATTTGTAACTATACTCAAAGTCTAGTTCATGTTTTTATAATCCTGGGTTTTAGTAGTCATGATTCCATTTATGATTCCGGGATTTTACAGGAGGTATTATCAACTCTATGTTATTTACTTCCACGAACATTATGTAAATATAGTCTACCTATTCCGATCTTTGATAAAGCCTTAAAACAACAAACAACATCATCTTTTTCCTGCCCTTGTCCCATGTTAGGCCGGGCTTATATTTTTCGATCCGGTCAGATTGTAGCTGGTTAGAATTTTGTATGGGACTTCAAATTGCCTGCTACTTATCAAGAATCGGCCTGTACCGTAAAGTATAAGCTCAGCCTTACTTCACGTCAGAGCAAAACACCTCTTATTCTGTCTTGTGAACCGTCATGCTATCACTTCACAAGCAGCTAAAACTACCAAAAAGTTTAACAATCGCTTACCTACCGTAGTTAAGATAAGAATGTATTACTGAAGAGAAGGAGCGTTATCTCAGAGGAAGCTTATAGGATTTATCTGATAAGAGGTTCGCGGCTTAGCTCAGTTAAGTCAGATCTTGGCAATTCACTCGGAGATACACAGGGAAGCTGTGGTTCTATGATTGTGTTGTGTTTTGGTCGTTTCAACACGTGTTTTTAACAAGTGGATTTATATTAGATATTTTTTTTTTTTTTATTTGATATGGATTTAGGTTTAGGCCTAGCTCAATTCTGTCTCGTGCTTGAATGGAGGGAAGTGGATATTATATTTTTTCCTACTTTGGCTAGTTTTGCTTTTTTGATTAATTTCGTTGCGGGATCCAAAACAGTTAAATCGTTTCTCCGGGACGCGTTGAGCTTCACTGACTTGGCGTTTTTTCTGGTGGTCGCCACTGTTGATTCTGGCTTTCAGGAGTTGCACACATTCCCATGTGACGGGACTGGCCAAAAAAAAATACTGTCTGGCTTCACTGAAGAACTGTCACAGGTCTAGGTCGGGGCCAAAGTCAAATGTATTTTGACTCATTCGTCAAAAATATTATTATTATCCTTTCCTCTGACTCAGTCCATGCGCTACTGAATACAAGACTTTCCATTTTCAGCAAACTTATCTCATTTCTATAACTATATCTCTCGCAATATTCTTAACCCCTCTAGATACTATTAACTACCCTCAAATTGTAATCAAAACCCAATCTTCCAGCGCTCTCATCCCCAATCCCACATCAAGATACGCCTAATTCACCGTTCCAATATAGCTTAGTTTCAATCGGCCGCCTTCGTTCGTCCGTGACGCGAATGCACGCTGCCGACCGAATACAGGAGCGCTGCGACACGGAATAAATATGGTGAAGAAGGCTTGCTTCATACAACTTCTTGTCCGTTCTTCTCCATAAGTCTACCTTTCCGAATGGACAGTAGAGTCACATTTTTTTTAACTGTAAATGATGACGTTCAAAAGTGCCGTTTAATGGCCTATTGAAATAAACGCTTTGACTTTTTCCAGAGTCAGAGAATCGTAGCGTAATAAAAGTTTTTGAGTGTTACGCTGAGGGACACGGTTTGAGATACAACACGTCCAAGATTGAGTTGCTCATCTTTAAGGCGGCTAATAAGGTCTCTGAGAGAAGTCTCTGCATATTGTTACGGAGGATTTAAAGGATAATCTAAACGCGGACCGGAAGCGGAGAGCGTTGGCGGTAAGATGTAATATGTTGATCCGAAGGTTCTCACGCTGCACGGGCTCTGTTAAAATAAAAGTAAACTGTCAAGTATTTTACACATGTTGCCTTTGGACTAGCTTCACTCAAAAAGTCGTTAACGCTCTTCGAGTCCAGTACAATAATTTAGGATGCTGTTGGGGCTGCCACGCTTTTGTAGTGCTTTGGGGATGCTCGCGGATGCCCAGACTGACAGCTTCGCTGCGATCAGGCGCAAGCGAGCAGCGTCCTTGTTGCATAGGGTGCGTGCCAGCACCAACAGCCAGGTGAGTGTCATTGCCAACAAATTGGATTGTCATTTAATCTAGTGCTTGAGTCAGCTACATGCTCCTGTAAATACTGTGAATGTTTACTAACATAGTTGTTAAGTTAGTATGTTACTAATATCTTTGTATTTGTATTCTTGTATTTGTATTCTAACATAGTTTTATAAGTAGCAATTGTACTAATAAATGTGTATGAATATTGAATTATTTCTGAAATAAATAGATTATTATTATTATTCTCTTTATTTATTTAGCTTATTATTATTATGAATTTGCTATGTGCGCATCTACATGTATGTGCGTGCATCTGCTTTCACCCGTTATGGCTAGGCTTCTGTACCCTATCTACTCGATAATTGCGAGCATGATTCACTGCAGCTTAGAATCCGTATTAGGAGCACGTATGATGCATTTTCTTTATTTTTCGTTGTACGGAATATTCTGTTGCCGAAGGCTGTGGTTATGGAAAGCGTGATTAGGTCTTAGCTTGTTGAAGTGGAGTTTCGAATTGGTTGTGTGGAGTTTAAAAATTGACGTGGTGCTAGATGGGCGTATTGGAATTGCGACTGGTGTAGGGAGTCTTGCAACTTTGATCAAATTCGAATTGTGTCCTTTAAATTTTACGTGAACGCCTGTCGCGTTCAAATGACGAAAACGCAATAGCAATACACTGCCGTCATAAGAAAAAAGGACACGTATCTACACAAAACGAAGTAACCGATTTCTGACATTACGAAAATAACTTTAGGTCGGAAATCGGTTACTTGGTTCTGTGTCGATACGTCTTTTTTTATGATGGCAGTATTATCTCAGTGACATTCAATGTCAAACACTTGTCAAACTGTAGGGAAATTGAAGGTGTTTTATCAGTTTCCGACTGAGATTGCTCTTAAAATCTCCAAAATTTTAAAAGAGAACATAATTCTAACAGATACATTACTAAAATATCCCCTATTGCTATGACGTATAGGCGCTGTCCATTTCAATTTGTGCGAGTTGCAGAATTTGTTCGAAAGAGTCACCGCGGCCCTGGAACGCAAAGGGTTTTAGGAGGAACACGGATGGGTTTTAGTCAGTAAGAGACTGACACGCCCTTCCGCTCCACCCAGAGCGGAAGAAGTCATTTGATGATTTCCCATTCTTAAAAAAAAAAAAAAAAAAAGGTCCAATCTATCTCTCCGAAAATCCCTCTATAAATCCGTTAAGACGTGAAGAGGTCACAAACGGACTGAGTTACTTTCCAACATACTCCCGGGATAAAAACTTCTTTGAGTGCTGGATAACCCATTTATTGAGAAACACTATATGGTTTATAGCATCACGCTACGAGCGATAGAAGCGGAACATTAATGAAAAAAGTGACGCAGACGAAGTTCTTTTTTTTCTTTTTTTTCACAAAACGTTGCCCCACACTAGAAATTTCTCCTGTATCGTGGTTGCGCTTACAAACATAGTAACTCACATAAACAAACAGCCAGACCCGGAACAACTAATTATAGGCGATACAAATAATAGTTTGTTTAACTGTGATATTTAATGTAAAATGTAAAAATCATTGATACAATCATAATAATTGTAAGTACCTACCTAAGATATTTGTACGTCATGAGAAACGGCAGACATGTCGTGAGCCACTCTTATTTAAGATCTTTCATGTACCTATGTATTATTTAAGTAAAAACTTCTTTAGCGGCGTTGTGCACTTTTTGGGATGGGTAAAAAATGTTAAACTCGCGTCAGGACACGTGACCTGATCGAAAATGTGTTAGACGTTTTAAATTTATAATGTAATATAAATTGTCATGTTTGTGTACGATAGCGCAATAAATGAATATTGTTTTTTACCATAAAAATTATAGTACTTTTATACTGATAATTAAAGCAATTCGTGCGAAATTATTCCCTAACCATTTCAAAATATCAAAAATGCACAACGTTAATGTTCAAGTTTCACTTCTGCTGGCACTCCCGGAGTGCAACCCGTTTTTTTTTTTTTTTAATTCTGTTATGCACATGTTTGAGCAAATAAAATTTCTTTCTTTCATTCTTTCTTTCTAAAAATGTTCGCCTTGCCCACAATAATGGTGGTAAGTACAGTTCGGGGGTGCGCTGACACCGAAAGCCGATTCAATATAGTCGCCTTCTCGTTTCAACCGAGAATCAAACGTGACGGGAATTCCTTCCGTATTATAGTTTATATCTCAAGTTATTCCTGTTACTGGGCTACTATACTGTAGGTTGTGTTGAGGAGAACTTTGGTAGGTTTTTAATGAATGGTATGTTTTGATTGTTTTACCGACTTTAAACAAAGGAGGGGTTCTCAATTCGGTTGTGTTTTTTTTATGTTTGTTACCTCATAACTCCGTCATTAATGAACCGATTAAAAAAAAAAATATGTGAAAGAATATACTTTTCGAATATACATAGAAATTTGGTAGAGCTTTGGTTGGGTCAATATCGGTTCAGTAGTTTGGTTTTGAAATCAAAATAGCTGGAAAAAATATGTCATCGAAGTAAACGAAATGGCGTATTTTGCTTTCCTGTGACTTTCCAGCGGTGTTGTTAGGTGTACCTCTAAATAGAGAAAAAAAAAACTTAAAAAAATACAACACCGTTTTTCTTTAAGTTTTACCAATGTCCTGTCCTACAGTTTAACTTAACAATAAATTGTTTTCATTAGTAGTGCCTAGCAGTTATAAAACATGGGGCACGGATCATGGTGGAGGCTCAGTATGTAATGGGTGGACACCCATCTACGAATCGACCTTGGCAAGTGTTGCTTAACCTCGAAGAGCGACCCTTGCGGCTATTATTATTAAGCAGTAATAGTCCTTCAACCTTGGCTCACTGATGTCGAGAGCGGCGTAAAACCAATAGGAGTACAAGACGCTCTTACATAATCTGTTTTAAAAAGAGTTATAACAACCGACTTCCAAATAAAAAACACTACGAAGTTTAAAGCGTGTGACGTCACAACGATGGTACAATTTTTTTCCAGCGACGTGACGTCACGCGTGTTTTCAACGCACTGTATCGTCTTCATTTAATGTTTACGTGAAAAAAGAAATAATATGTCTCCAATATTTTTTTGGAAATCTCTCTGACAGACTAATTACACTTTTTCAGTAAAATACCCTATTCAGCATGATCATTATTCCAGCCGAAAGATGTCTACTGCTGGACGTAGGCCGCTCCCCTCAAGTTTTCATGGCTTCTAGTATCCAAGGGATTTCCACGTATGTGAACTGTATTTCCTTCCGTTTCATTTGACCGTCGACAAATGCGTAAACCAAAAAGAAATGTAATTAGTGCTTTAATATTTTTAGACTACATAATAATATCACTTAAATCCTCTCGGCTTTGAGCAAGTGTGGACCAGTCCTGCCGATATATGTCAAGCTCTTCCCGCCATCTTTGCCTGGGTCTGCCGTGATGTCGCCGGTAATACTTTTTCTTTAATTTTTTTTTTAATTTAGAATTTGCTGTACAAA
Organism: Mamestra configurata; assembly: GCA_002192655.3. NCBI lineage: Eukaryota > Metazoa > Arthropoda > Insecta > Lepidoptera > Noctuidae > Mamestra > Mamestra configurata. Next base: position 274,884 of record NDFZ01005250.1, read on the forward strand.
ACAGCTCGCAGGGCTTAGTGCGAGTTTATTAACGCACTCGATCGCGTTAACGTAAACGTTCGCTTATGTCAAACTATATGGAAAAAAACTGGTTTTCCGTGAGTGTCACCAGACGGCGCTTTTTCAGTTTCAATACATATTGACGTTTACGCTAACGCGATCGAGAAAATTGAAAAACTCGTACTAAAGCCACAGAGATTTTCATAAATAAGGTCCTATTTCTTCACTATTTACAGTCTAGAACACACATCAACATGTTTCTCCTTCTCCTTCTTCTTCGGACACACTTATGTTCTTCTCTTTCTTTCCCGCCGCCTCTGCCTGCCCCACATTGTCTGGCAGCACATCATCCGAGGTATCTGGTAGTAGTGTCACTACGCATGCTGTTAGTAAGGACAGGATGCCCATGGTGAGGGATGGTAGACCTGGCCAGTATTCTATCTGGAATGCAAAGTTTAGATAAGTTAATGACTATTGAACTGCAGCAGGGTTATGTCCTGTCAGTGTTGCGGAATTTGTTCGAAAAAGTCACCGCGGCTCTGAAACGCAAAGGGCTTTAGAAGGGACACGGATGGGTTTTAGTAAGATTCTGACACGCCCTCTGCTCTACCCAGAGCGGAAGAAGTCATTTGATGATTTCCCATCTTTAAAAAAAAGCAGGGTTATGTAGACGGTGATAGATACTCGTATAAATGTCACCGGAAAATTGCAGACTCCGTAAGATTGTAATATATCTTGATTAGATTATAATTTCTTGATATATTATGAAAAAATCGTTTTGTATACAATAAATCCTATCCAAACTCAATAGTTTCCAATATACCCGTGTCTTATGAAGAATAAATAGTTTACAATTTCACGCGATATTTTACAATCTTACGGCATTTGCAATCTTCCGGTGACATACATATAATATTCTATTTGTTGTACGCCGTATAACATTACTACAATAAGGGCTTAAAAATAATAGGGTGTAACAATGGGCGGTCTTATAGCAACCGATCGATATGTCATAGACAACCATGGGATGAATTTGACAGTGAAGGAGAAAAGATACGCTAGTATTCCATGGTATACAATTTACATATTTACAATGTAGTCCTCCCGACCGATTTCGGCCATGGCGGCCAATCTCAAACCAGACTAGCCATCGGCGCGGGACATTTTATTATAGTGCACAAATGTGTGCGCAAACACAGGTGCACTCCCTCTTCCATCACTCATATTCCGATGGGACGGCAACCCGACACGACCGAAAAGAGATCTGGCGCAGGACCAACGGCTTGTGGTGTCACACCACCAACTTCCAAACTCCGGACTGTTACTGGGAAATTCCTATTGGAAAACCCCAATGATCTGGGAATCGAACCCAGACCGCGAGACCAATGGAGCAATATATACAATACTTAAATAACAAAATACACTGACGATGTATCTCAAACTATTCTCCATCCTATTCTGCCCTCTGTGCCCAAAAACTTGTTTCCCGATTGTCCTTTGTGCTGCAACCGACGATGACAGGGAAGTGATCAGTCTGTGAGTTTTTCGATTTTATTGATTGAATTGCCTTGCGTTGAGTGGTTATTGGGTTTGACTGGTGTTGGTTATTTTATAACACAACGTGTTACAAAATAAACGCAATACCTCTTAAGAGGTCATTGTACTAATCATTATAAACAACTTTTATTATGGGACCAACACTGAAATCGCGAAAAAACATCGACTCCCCCATACATTTCTGTGATGGCACAGTGAGGAAACCAGTTTGACATGTTATTTCTGAGTTCCTGTGAATCATTATAAGATTCTCTGGAGAGATGCGGTTTGACAATTTCGATTTAACTGGGACGGATGGAATTATGGCGAATATTTCGGTTTTGGGAAATTTAATGCTGTTACTATTGCCGTTTCATCGAGAGATTGGAGCTATTTTAGATAGAAAATATGTCCTTCCAGGGTTCGTCTTCGGAACGAACATTTAAATACTGTTTTTAACCAACTACTTTTATTTGAGTTGCCTCTCGCAGCTCAACCTGAGGTTGCCAACTGCTTAACCGGGCTTGCCTGTGGTAGCCTTAATATAAATATTAAAGCCTCCAGCCAGGGCTTATAAAAAACGTACATACTAAGCGACTACACGCTAAGGGCACTCCCTGTGGGTTACGGGCCTCGGCTTAGGGCGTCGCTGGGGGGGGGAGACAGCTAAAGACGAGCTGGATCGAACTAGAATTATTATTAAGGACGTATTTCTACACGTCTACACGACTACAGGCTCAGCGGCGCGGGCTGGCTCAAGCAAGTCGGGGCGGATTTTGACAGGGACGTCGACGCGGGCCTCGGCGACGAGCGCATTTTAACCAAGTAAGTACACTTACTAATAAAGGTGTCTGTGGGGCTATGATGGCAGCCACTCTTCCCAAAGCGGAGCATAACGCATGCATAGTGTTGCGCGTGTAAGTGGGAAACAATTCCGATGTGTATATGTACACGATTCGTATGGCTACGGTCGAGCAAAGCTTTCCCGACATGTAGAGCAGTATTGATAGCCAGGCGTAATCTGCGGAAAATAAAAATGTTAAATTATTTTTTTATTTGAGATGAGTTTGCTCTTGACTCTAGTTTAGGTCATAGATAACAGAGACAAAGTCGGAGCGAGCTTACCCAGAAGAAGCGTGTTCACTCTAATTTTGGAGATATTAGGGTTGTATGTGTTCGGAAACACAGACGCAGGCAGAGAGTTCCATTCCTTTGCTGTGCGCATTATAAAAGACGTTTGGAAACTTTTAGTGCGAATTGGTGGAATAGCAACAAGGTAGGGATGGTAACTTGCAGTGCCCTGCCAGGGTTGCGGAATTTGTTTGAAAGAGTCACCGCGGCCCTGGAATGCAAAGGGCTTTAGAAGGAACACGGATGGGTTTTAGTCAGTAAGAGTCTGACACGCCCTTCCGCTCCACCCAGAGCGGAAGAAGTCTTTTGATGATTTCCCATCCTTAAATAATTAAAAAAAACTTGCAGTGCGTCTAGATATCCGATGGTAGAAGGGGACCGGTGGGATGAGGTCGTGGAGTTCTTGGACGCTCTCCCCGAAGTACAATCTAATGGTCCTTTTTCAACAAGATCACCATACTATTCTTGAGCTCCACTTCAATTCCCAAACCAGAATTAACAGTGACGACCACCAGCAAAGCGGCGAAGCAATGAAGCTCGACGAGTCACGTGGCAACAATTCAACTGTCTTGGATCTCACGGGCGAATAACAGTGGAGGTACATTTGGTACGAACGATGTACGAACTCACATATAGACTTATGCAGCCTGCTCGCTAATAACCTAATCGAAAAACCTAATAAACTCTTCATTAGGCTTTTACAATCTCTGCAAGCCACAAACTATTGAAATTGTGTTTTATACAAAATACAAATTGAACCTTCGAGTTGGTCAGCACACTCCATTTAATAAAGATAAAAATTATTACATACCTGGCGGCATAACAGAATGTGCCATACAGAAAGTTCCAGTCAGTAGAAACGAAAATATCAACGGCTGCTTCCTCGTGCATTTCGTCAGTAAATACAATATCACCAGACTCGCTGGTATTCCCGTCGTTACTGTCAACCCATAGTTCAGATACTTGTTCCCTTTCAACGATACTGAGTTTATTAATAACGAGTAGGCGTTGAATAGTGCAGTAAACCACATGCAAATACAACACAGAAGTCTTAGTAATAGTTTCCTTGATGAGAACGTGATCTTCACCAAGGTCTTCAAGCTCGCGTTCGAGGAATTCTCTTCACATTTCAAGTTGGATAGTTTTGTCTCATCTATTACTACTTTGTTCATCTTGGCTGCTTGCCTGATCATCTTGTCAACTTCGACTTTCTTGCCTTTGTTTAGTAGCCATCTCACGCTTTCGTCCATCCAGAATATGTAGAGGATGAATAGAAGTCCTGGTGCGTATATGGCTATTAGGAAGACTCGCCAGTTTGGTACCAGCCATGCTATGACAGCCAGTGTCATTCCTCCAAGAGTTGTGAACAGGCTGAGTACAAATATGATTAAGGGGCGATGTTCCTTTGTTACCGTTTCTATGGCTGAAATAAAAAAAAAAGCTTGCCATTAAAATTGATGTTCCAAACTAAAGATTTCATGCCTTTCTAAAAATTAGTCTTGTGAGTTAAAAAATAATGTAGCAGGTAGTGTAGTTTAGACAACTATATTTTATTGATTTATGTTACAGCACCATTCAAGGCACAGGGACTGGGGCGTACTCTAAAAATGTAATTAATTAACAAGATGTTTGCTCAAATCTCATCGGCTTAAAATACCGAATTTATTAAACAAATTTTAGCCCCCTCAAAAATGTATCCTTCCTACAAAATACCAAGCTTGTAGACCTTGTGGGGTATCTGTCACTGAATGAATTTAGCAATCTCACCTAGAGTGAATGTAGCAGAGTAACAGTCTCCCAACAAAGGCTCTATGGTCTCCAGGGCGACGTACAACCAGTAGGAGTAGACGGCGCTCTTGCAAAGCCCAACTATAGCACATGCGACTGTCGTGAATATCACAACACTCTTCCTGCCAAATCTGGAACATAACAAGTCTATTGATTTTTATAGTACCGACTGTTTCCACGCCACCATGCGTAAGCGGTGCGCGGCCTCGGTGCACAGGGTGCGGACCAGCTCCAATGCTGTCCTGGCGATGATCGCTGATCGACTCGACTGTTCGTACATCAGTCATTGTTGTGACAGGCATTTGTAAAATTATATTAGGCACACAGTTTGACATTAATTTATTAATTTCAAACTAATGTAAAATAAATTAATGTATCAATAATTTATCAAATCAAGAATGTTATCAATAATTTTATCAAAAATTTAACAATTAATTTATCAATGGACATTATCATGGATAAAATATTACTTAATTTAGCTCATAACTTTGACATCTCATACCATGTTTTTCGACATAGTACTGTTATAATTGTGATTTAATTAATGTATTTGTGAGCTGGTTTAATTTGACATGCCATATCCAATTCTATTGTATTTATTTAATCTGTGATTTTAAATTGTATTATGTGATAATTATGGGCTATGCCTGAAATAAATTCATTTTATTTATTTATTTATAGTGTAACTATATGTGACGACAACAGATTGAAGGTCTCGTTTTGATAGGGATCCTCATTTGACGACTTGGATGGTCAAGGAAAGATTGTGTTGTTTGAAATGGTTGACGACAATCGAAGTAGAACAGAGAATGCCCTGTTAGACTGATGGCCGCAAGGGCTACTGTTAATGAGTCGTTGTCCTGGGACCGCTTTTCGTGCAAGCATTGTGTTAGAGTGCTTTTCGATCTAGATTTTCTCCAAAGCAGGACGGATTTGTGACCGGTTGATCTCAAATGTGGCAAAAACAATACAACCATGGGACTTAAACATAAACAAGTTGTGTTTAAGTCCCATGTCTTAAAAATAACTGGTCAAACGTAGGTAACTATTGGGTACACCTCTGCTTACCTTTTCAGGGATTCAGGCGTATTATTGTGTGTAGTCACCGGAAAATTGCAGACTCCGTAAGATTGTAATAAATCTTTATTAGATTATAATTTCTCGATATATTATGAAAAAATCGTTTTGTATACAATAGATCCCACCCAAATTCAATAGTTTCCAATTTATGCGTGTCTTATTAAGTAAATGTAGTTTACAATTTCACGCGATATTTTACAATCTTACGGCGTTTGCAATTTTTCGGTCACATGTATATGGTAGAAGATAAACACACTGCACTATACAAAATCAGGAACTGAAGTGATTGAGTGAAGTGTGCATGATTGTCCAAAAAAATGACAGATTTAACAACGTGTTATAAAAAATATGATAATCATGATATTCGGTGTGAATAAACTGCTATTATCGTTAAGCCACATTTATAAAAAAGAAGCTATTTTTATAAAAACTGAGACTTCCTACTGTGGCACTTAAAACATTAATTCTGTAATTTGAGCAGTGTTATAACAATATTACCCCATAAAATCTGTTGTCTAAAAACTAAAGATTAAGAGTGTAAAGTAATGCCACTTACACTGATAACATAACATAACTGCCGGTCGATTCTGTAAACATATCGAAGTGAAGGCTTAGGTGAAGTGATCACGAGGTGAGCTGTCAATCCATACACACGTGAACATGTTAATTAGCATTGGTATCGTTGTGATCTACGCTGATTGAGTTTGAGGTTCTTCGTCCATACAACTTGAGCATTGTTCATTATGAAATAAACATTTAAACAAAGGACGAATTTTATATTTGGTCATTGACGAAGGCAGTTTCTCAAAGGTACTTTGATTAAATATAACAGCAACGATTATTTAATACTAGCTACTAGCCCGCGGCTCCGACCGCGGCTCCGCCCGCGTTAATGTCGAAAATTATCCGAACGGAACACACTCCCGGAATAAGTCTATGTGTTAATTCAGGGTGTCAGCTTCCTGCGTACCAAATTTTATCAAAATTAGTCCAGCCGTTTGCGCGTGAGGAAGTAACAAACATACACACACACTCACAAACTTTCGCCTTTACAATATTAGTGTGATATATAATATATATATATAGGTAAGGATAGTAAGGTAGTAAATATAACAACAACGATTATTAAAACATATATGACCCGACTGTCGTTGTCTAGTTATCCTAAGAGATACCGTTGAGAGTGAGGTCCAGGTGTTACCCCAGTGTTACTGATTTTCCCATTTGTAATTTTCCCAACAGTAGCCCAGTTGGGCCCGGTTCATGACCCGGGCCCAACTGGGCTATGGGCTATTGGGGTGCACCAATGCTATGGTATTGGCTCGCCTCCTATTACATGGGACTTAACTGGAGAAATGAACCAGTAGGTACTAATAGGAATATCACCCGGTTCCTATAAATCTCACCGTTAAACTTAGCTGAATTGACTTTGAAGTGAACTATCAGTCCGTCAAATGTTTACAGAATAGCACAGCTGTTGTTGGGCCTAATCCTTCAGGGCATACAGGTGATCATGGCATGATGTACGTTGGTACGTGAGTTACGTTGTGCTCTTAGGCTACTTACTTGTCTGATAAAGGGCCGACTAGGAACAGCCCCATCATGTAACCCACGCTATGCATCGTACCGACGAGAGTCCTCTTCCAGTCCTCACAGCCGAGATTGAACTGGAAATACAGATAAAGAAAGAAAAAAAAGAAAAGACTGGCCAAGTGCAAGTCGGACTTGCACACGAATGGTTCCGTACCATAAGCCGAAAAAAACATGTTTCTTGTATGGGGGCCTCCTCTTATTTTTAATTTTATTTCATTATTATTATTTGCTGTTATAGCGGCAACAGAAATACATCATCTGTGAAAATTTCAACTGTCTAGCTATCACAGTTCAGCACAGACGGACAGCGGAATCTTAGTAATAGTGTCCCGTTTTACCCTTTGGGTACGGAACCCTAAAAAGAAAGAAATAAAAAACAATAAAGAAGGTTGAAGATATAAATAATTATGTAACATGAAAACATCTTCTGTCTGTTTTCCTTATTCAACGTACAAGCTGAGTACTCCATGGGATTTACCGTTGGAAAAAAATGACGTAGGTACGAACATCTCTATAAAATAATTATAGACCTGGGCTTACTGATTCACTCCTTGACGATATGCTGAGACTATTCACCCACTAGCAAAACGAAATTTGGCCTAAGTACAACAAGTAGAACTTTATCGGAAACTGTCCATTTATCGCAATTCAAAAATCCTATTGATGTAGATACTATTAAATGTACAGTTTTATTTCACTGTAGGTTATTTCGGCCCAACATGATAATAGTACAAGTGTTATATGGCCCATGGCAAAAAAGGTTGAGAACGGCTTAGAACAGCCGTTCTCAACCTTTTTTTAGGCTCAGTTTAGGATAGGTATTTTCGTACTTTAACGAATGTCAATAGTGGTTGTACTGATTAGCTATAGTTAAATTGATTAAAGTAATCCCTGTCAAGGTACAACAAAATCTACTCAAATCTCATCAAGTTAAAAAGAAAATAGTCATGTCTGTTCATTCCAGGTTCCTTCCTTAGGCCCCGATACTGAAGGACATAAATTGCTATTCTGTACATGACACTTCTAACAAATTGCTAAAATCACCTTGATCGAATATGGCTTGCTTGGCCAATGGATTGGTCATAGCAGCGTGTCGAATGTCGAATGAAGGAGGAAAGTCCGTATCATCCTCCTAATCTAGCGCGGAAGCAAGAACGCAAAGAGTTGTGATGAAGACCTTCCTCCTTCGTAAGAATTACGTCAAAGATGGAACTGCAGTCCTAGTATGACGTGCTAATGCCTTCCAATTCGGATGATGTAAACGGGATAGTGCTATTCGCTTTGTATAGCTCCGTCTCGCTCTTAGAGCGGAATCATGATCGTTTGAAGAGTTCATAGTGGCGGGTCAGACTCGCGCGGAAAAGGTCCCGAACGGATTTTTTTTAAATATGTTAGTTTCAAATTACAGTCTTCTAATAGGTTTCCTGTAATCTATAAGTGAAGAACTATTAATTATGTGTTTTTTTATTGTAAATTATTATCTATTTATGTACAACTAACTATTACTTAAAAATAGTCTAAGTTGTATGGCAATGCTTATCCTTTGTCCAAGGTAAAAGCCAGCTCCTGGGTCTTGCGAAGTGTCAACTAAGCGTGTTGACAGATCCTTAAACAATTTTTGAACACTCGGACCCCACGATTCGAGCCTTTCAACCCAAAACGGCTCGAAAATATACTTTTTTTTTTTTCAATTTTAAAGGTCTGCAAGATTATAAGGGCTTTTTTTTCATACAGACGTTCGGAACCCTAGAAAATGGTAGACTTACCTCAGCAACAAAACTGTCAGGTCTATCGTAAACCCACTCATCACAACCCGTAGCATTTGATACATCGAAGTTGTTTTCCTCACAAGTACCATTGTCATCATACCGTTTATATTTGTGACACTTGTAATCAAAACTTGAGTTCAAGTTTAATTTTGATAGCTCCGTGTAACCGCAATTGGGGTACTTACATCTGAAAAAGAAAGAGTCGAGAAATTAAAGTAAAGAAAGTTGCTAGAAAGAGTAGATACTGAATTAAAATCTGCTTTGGTCTCGGTTGGTTCAGTGGTCGAGGGATCGATTCCCGGGGCGGGTAAAATATATTTTTTAAAGTGGAATTGCGAGTAACCAACCGGATTTTGATTTGTGCCCGCTTTCAATTCAATTCGAAAGTTTGGATGAATGGATGTTTGTTACTCTTTCTTTTTCTTTGGTTCTTTGGTCTATTATATGCAATTTATTAACATTAGTATATTAGTGAATGGTTTTTGTGTTTATTATGTTGACATTGCTTTTTTTTTTTTTTTAATGGAATTTGTGATAGTGATGGTTTTTTGAAGTGAAAACTTCTTTAGCGGCGATGTGCAAATTTGGGATGGGTAAATGGACACGTGACCTAATCGAAAATTCGTAAGTTTTTATTCGTAAGACGGAGGGCGATTAAATTTTTAATGTAATATAAATTGTCATGTTTGTGTACGATACCACAATGAATGAATATTGTATTTTACCACATAAATGATAGTACTTTTATACTGATAATTAAAGCAATTCGTGTGAAATTTTTCCCTAACCATTCCAAAATATCCAAAATGCACAACGTTAATGATCAAGTTTTCACTTCTGCCGGCACTCCCGGAGTGCAACCTGTTGTTTTTTTTCTATTTTTCATTAACTCGGTTGTTTTTATTTTTCTATGTATTTAACTTTTTTTTCGAGACAATGTAAATTCTTATTGAATTGAATAAATTAAATAAAATTTCACGTCAGAACGGCTGAAAGCATCTAGATAAAATTACGTACAGAGATAGATTATAGTCAGGAAAACCACAAGCAGAGTACTTTTCATCCCGGATGTATCTTCCCTTGGGATGATTTCCGACATAAACGCGAGCGAAGGCGTTGGCAGAAGCTAGTTTTAAATAAAACTGGTAAAATGTGAGTAGGTACACCTCTGCCTTACATTATGTAATAAGTTAAAACTACTTAACGCTATTCCATAACAGTGGACGCCAAGTTTGATAATAAAAACCAATTTTAGTATAAGCATTCGCGATTTTATTGCCTTGATATGGATTTAATATAGTGCTAATTCCACCCGTGCATACGTGCTCGACATTTTTACGTTCATTCGAGCAAGATATAAAAACCATTATAATTATAACTTAGGACTTATTGGTCGAATAGCACCAAAATTTTCGAAGAGCAAGATTCACGTGGCCTATTTTTTTCTCGACGTCGAGCTTGTACATGTGCGTTGGGACTTAGCAAAGCGGTTTTAACATACTTTAAAAAAGTTGACTGCCCCGTACGTTAATGTGCGCGTAACTCGACAAAATGAGCTGAACAGCTTTATGGCGAATTCCTATCGTAAAAATTGTTCATAATCCTCTTTTCAGGTTTGCGTTCATATATACGTAATATTTCAAACCCAACATTAATTATTATAAACAGTCCCGTATAAAGAATTGCATGAATTAAATAACTTAAAGGTGGCAAGGCTTCAAGTTGAAGAAAACGAAAATGTAAATTAGAGACTCACCTGTAATCAACGTTCTCAACTGCAAACACATAATTAGCACTATGCCACATACTGCCAAAAGCTAGCATTCCTAATAACAGCATGAACTTTAAATGATACAGTCCATATATTTTTAATTCACGCAAAACATTTTCTAAATCTGTCACTTCTTCTATTGTATTTATTTCAGCATCTTTCTTGTAAGCTTCCATGTTCTTTGCTTCTACAGGTTTTTTCTCTGCATTTACTCTTGTTTCATCTTCAATTTTGACTGTTGCATCTTTTTCATGATCTTTTATTTTCCTATTTTCTTTATTTTCTCCCCTCATAATTGCAATAACAACTACAGATGTTATTTTTGCCGCAAGTAATGTTGTACTAGTTCATTTCATTGTTTTAAAGTCGACTGCTTCATTGAATAGAGCACGTTGTGTGTTGTCGTTATCCGTAGGCAAAATAATAAGCGAATGCAGCCTTCAGCTTGAGTTGCTCTCATGCTTATTTTCAAATTCTCGATGACTAAGCATGAAACATAGTCTACAATTACAAATTTTCACTAACAATTTTGGGGAGTCTTGTGTGTACTGCCTCTAGATTTAGTCATTATAAATAACTTATGAACTTTTTTGGTGTTTTTATTTAGTTAGTGTGAATTGTTTTGGCTTTACACGTCATAATAGGTCTTCTAGAATTACTTTGTATATCTCAATCGGTAAACTCAGCCCATTACAGTCAACTGCTGGACATAATGGCTGCTTTTTTTTTTTTTTTT
>NDFZ01005250.1:286298-314145 GCA_002192655.3 Mamestra configurata
GTGGCGTCTCTCAGTTCAACCTATAAGGTTGTCGACTGCTTAACCGGGCTTGCCTGTGGTGGCCTTAATATAATATTAAAGCCTCCAGCCAGGGCTTATAAACATAGTGGCTGCACGTTAAGGATTTCTCTTATACGGAGTCTTTCAACATAAAGTATAAATGTATTTTTAAACCAAATTTCAAACTGTATTACAAACTCTGTATGTTATTGGATAAATAAAATATTATCATCTCCTTTATTCATTTTATATACATACAAATTACATTTTTAAATATTAAAATACAATGATATAAAAATATTTAAAAATATAAAAAATAGTAGCCCACCGGTATCGGGAACAGGGTCCAAGCTACCGGTGGTCAGGGCCCCTGAGAGAGGAACCTCCTAACTATGCGCGCCGTGTCCAGGAGTACTGCTTTCTGGATCAAGCCCTTGATCCAGCTGCCCAACGAGAGCCTCTTTAGATATTATTATTATTATTATAGGCCTCTCGTAAGCTGCGCCACAACAACCAGTCCTCCGTCTTCTGCATTCAGTCTGTCTCCATCAATGTTTAAGGTCATTGGTCCACACAGCTGGTGGCGTTCCTCATTATAAATACAAAAAGAGTCACTTTATTTTTATTATAACTATAAATCTTGACTTTCAAAACTTAATTTTGATAATCTAATAGAAATAAATGATTTGACTTCAACATTAGTACACGTATGCCCTTTTCTATTATCACTATTGCCACTAAAACGTTATCAATAACATACGATTACCTTTCAAGAGTGAAGTCAAAATTCGATTGAAATTCTATGACATATCCTCTAGTAGGTATTTATTTTGTTTTGTTTGTTATTTTTTAGTATTTGTTCGTATACTTATTGCATTTTGTATGGACCACAGTTGCCTGAAATAAAGGAATAATAATAATAAAGACATTATTTTCATTCTTGAAATCAAGTCATGTGGAACGAAGGGTAGTTGGCGTCAATTACACACGTTTTTATCAGCTGTTTCAACATTGTCTTTAATTTCTGTTTTCATATTTTTTTAATACCGCTTTACAAGTATTTCATTACGGTAATATGCACCACATCAAAATGTATTATTGTCAGCACTGTCTTAACCTTTTCAAACTTTGTAATTATAAATATCAGTTTTGGAAAGATTTCTTTGGATAAAGTGTACGAAATACTGTTATGCTTTAAAAGCATTAAAATTCTGTGTCTGGTAGATCAATTCAGAACTATAATATTCTTTCACCTGGAATTTCCAATATCCACAAACGTAACGGCTGTTTAAATACTTTGTTTTTATTAGCTTTATGATGTCTCACCATATTGTCGAGTAAATCATAAATGGGAATGGGATTGAGTAGGTACCTACCGTACCTACTCAATCCCATTACTTCCTGTGGGTGTCGTAAGAGGCGACTAAGGGACTCAGCAGAGAATGGGCAGCAGCATTCTCTGTGCATGGCAACAGCTACACTGCGATCGACAACCCGCCTGCCAAGCATGGCGATTGACAACCCCCTTGAGGCCTATGTCCAGCAGTGGACGCCCTTCGGCTGATATGATAATGAAAATGATGACCTACTCAATACATTGTCCATTTCATATAATGTTATTATTTGTACTCCATGTACATATGTCTGTGTCGAATAAATAAAAAACAGCTGTGTGGCGACAATGTCATTAACCTTAGTTTGTGTCCAATAGGTACCTACAGGGTATACAAACGTAGAAACGTGTCAAAACATTTATAATGGTTATTTGCTGCAGCATATTTCAAATAGTTAATCCAATCATACAATTTGTTTCTTTGCTGGAGACTTTTTTTTTTAAGTGTGGGTAATCATCAAATGACTTCTTCCGCTCTGGGTGGAGCGGAAGGGCGTGTCAGACTCTTACTGACTAAAACCCATCCGTGTTCCTTCTAAAGCCATTTACGTTCTGGGGCCGCGGTGACTCTTTCGAGCAACTTCCGCAACTTGCTGAAGAGCTGGAGATGTATTTATGTTGAAATGATTATGATGATGTAGAAAATACTTACATGTATACCCATCCTAACGCAAGATAAAAAATCGACAGCGAAAACGAGCGAATCAATCAAAATAAAAAAGTCAGCAAGGTTGCCTGTCTTGCTGACTGCGCATGGTTTCAAGTTCACGGTATTATTTAAACGACGATTTAGTACAACAAGTTTTATTACAACTAACAATATACTTAGCCAATATATTAGCTTATTAAATAGATATATAACTCTACAAACATATCAGAATTCAGAGATACCAAAACTGCAATCCTGGACACAATAACACTTCCATTCTATCGGCTCGACGTTCACACGGATTAATTAATTAAACACATCCAGAAAGTTGCATTACCCTAACAACCGTACAAAGAACAGCCCCTACTATGCCGTACTAATGCCTTCACGATTGCTTTATGAAAAAGAGATAGTGTTATTCGTCCTGCATAGCTCCATCTCTCTCTCTTACACAACTAGGAGGAGCTCGTAGCTAAATAATAACAGCCGGTACGGGTCGATCTTCAAGAATAAGGATCCTTGAAGATCGACACGTACCACGAACAGACGTCTGTTCATGGATGGATGGCCATCTTAACATCCTCAGTGCCTCAGAAAGTACGTTAAGTCGTTGGTACCGCCCGGCTGTCATATGTAAACCTTTGACAGTCGTTACGGAAAGTCATTAGCCAGACAATCTAACACTAGTCTTGCCAAAGTGCACCATATTGTGGAGGTCATATAGGCAGCCGCTCCATGTAAAATTCTGGTTCTCACGACATCCGATTACACTGGGAACCGACCCCAACTGTACTTGAGAAAAGGCTTGGCGGATTCATATCTCTCACAAGTTCACATCAGAATCGTGACGGCAATAGCTTTTTATAGCAGGGGTGCAGAGATCGTTTACTCCCATCACTGTCCCACTTCTTAGAACCTATAACAAAGACTGCGAAGCGCTTCTAGTCTTATCTCTCAAACGTTTGGTACCAAGTGCTTCGGCTTGCTGCACCGTGTCAGGCAGCACGTCTTCTGCCGTGTCGGGCATCATCATCACTATCAGTGCTGTGGTCAGGGAGAGGCCTCCGATGATCATGGATGGAAATCCTGACCAGTAGTGTAGCTGAAAATGAGGAAGTTACAGCTTTTAATGTTGGACTTACGGCCGTTCTCAATAACGTATCTACGTTTGACCAACTGTCAAATTAGCTACCAACAGTAGCTGCAACGTCATGCTTGCCTTTCGAACATGACGTTTCAGCTGCTGTTGGCAGCTAATTTGAAAAGTAGTGGTAGGTTCTGTGTATTTTTATTCCGATGTTTTTGTGACAGGCTTAAACAACAGCAACACGATCGCAGTAGCTGCTGTGTTTACTGGTTTTAATTAATAACGATTTAAAGCTGTTCTGAAATAGATCGAAATGACAGTAGTCGAGCTAATTTCGTTATTGGGTTTTTGAAAAGAACTTTGCAATGAGAAGGCTTATTTAAAACTGAGCACGTATCTACTTTGTCAGATATACAGGGCGTTTCAGAAGTGCCTGATCAGATTTAAGTATGATATACAGAAAAGAAACAATTGCAAAATAAATTTTCTTAAATCTAATGGTTATTACTGTATAGCAGATGAAGAATATTGCCCTTAAATAAGACCAAGCACTTCTGAAACATCCTGTCATTTTATTAGACGAAACTGAATCGCATACTTTCAAACGATCAAACAAAAAATTAAGCCTTTTTTATTAATTACTTACCAATAAAGTAGTCTGAGGTGCGAGTATTGATCCAATCCTCCCAATAGAAGAGCAAAGCGCATGCATGGTGTTCCTTGTATACGTGGGGAACAGCTCTGTAGTGTACAAGTACACTGTGCCCGAAGCTATGGCCGACGTGAACTTGCCAGCGAAGAATAGTGAAGTAGATATTAGAGGGTAGCCTGGAAAAAAATACAGATTGGTGTTACGCGCTTTCTATTGTTGTTGGTGAAATAAAAGGCTCATGGGGAAAACTCCTTCCAGGAAGTTGGCGTTTGAAACCACTTTTGATTTGATTATTATAGGTCTATCTTAAGTTGCAGTGGGCAGGGCACATTGCTCGCAGAACAAACAGATAGTCAATGGATTTGAAATTTTCTGGAGTGGCAACCACGTTCTGGAAGATAAGAGGTGAATCGATGACCTGGAGAACGTCTTTCGGTTGAGAAGATGACGAGGTACTACGGTTTCTTCGTTTGCCTCTTAAAATTACTATTTTGTAGAAAGTGTTAAGATGTTAAGTTCAACTCACCTTTAGGCACAAAAGACTGCACTACACAAAACGATCCAGTCATCACAAAAGAAAACATCAGCGGCTTTTTCCTCTTGAACTTGATCAAGATGAAGATTAGCAGCAAACTGGCAGGCAGATCAGCGAACGACGTCAACGCATAATTCATGTACTTATTCCCTTCCAAAGATACTGAGTTTATTAACAGACCATATTTGTTAAAAGTCGCCGTAATCCATGCACAAGCACAGGCTAAAAATCTTAACAGTAAAGTTCTTGAAGTAATAGTCATTCTTAAAAGAGAGATCAAGTTTACACTAGCGTCAGTCTTTCCGCATTCAATTTTATCTAGCGTCGATTCTTCAACGTAAACATTGCTGATTTTTGCTGCTTTTCGCAAGATATTTTTAGCATCTTTCTTTCTCCCTTTTATTAAAAGCCATCGAACGCTTTCGTCTAAGAAGAACGCGTAGAGGATGAAGATCAGGGCTGGAGCGTAGATGACTCTTAAGAAGTGTCTCCAGTATGGGATCAGCCAGGCTATTAGAGCCATGATCATGCCTCCAATTGACATGGATCCTATCATTAAGGGTGCGAAGAGGGCTCGGTTCTCTTTGGCCACCATTTCCACTCCTGAAACATATTTTTTATTTTTTTTATTTAATATGGGTTTGCTCTTGACTATAGTCTAGGTCATAGATGACAGAGACAAAGTCGACGATGGAGCGAGCTTACCCAGAAGAAGCCTGTTCACTCTAATATTCAAGCTTTTAATTATTTTCCACTGCAGTCATATCAGCTGTGGATGATGATGATGTTACGTAAAAAGTTAATATTGGTACGATGATTGCTTAGAGAGAATAGTGCCATAGACCGATATTTTTTTCTGAAGTGGTCATTATTATAATTGTGATGTTTGGCAGATGTATGGCATGCATGTAGCTGCTTTTAATTTCTTAAAGAACTACTTAGTCGACTGGATATAGATTGTTCTTTACCGGGTGCCTTATGTCTAAGTTATTTCCTATCCTTCAGACACCCTTGTCTATTCAAAGTTGTGAAATTTGTTAAACAGCGACTGTAATTTTTAAGTCGAGAAAAATAAAGAATTTTGTTATTATTCAAAGTAGCGACTAATTTTCTTGTCTAGAGTGAGTTCTCTGAGACCAGCAAAGTCAAATTTGGTCTTGTAAACCCGGTAACATCGAGCTGTTACGTATGTAGTACTTACCTAACATATAATTTGGTGAATAAGTATCGCCTAACAGGGCCTCCACGAGCTCAAAGCCCACATAAGCCCAGTAGGACGAAGCCACACTTCTGGCTAACCCCATGATGGCGCCTGTCACTCCTGTGAAGACTATCAGTTTCTTTCGGCCTATCCTGGAAATGGACAAATGTTAAAGTAGGTTTTTTAGGGTCACAAGGAACCCTTATAGTTTCGCTATGTCCGTCTGTCAGTCCGTCCGCGGTTTAACTCAGAGATTTTTCTGTTAAACTTAACAGAAAAAAAATGCTCCGACATAGGAATATTAATTGTGTGAAAAGACGTTATTGCTTCAATCAATTGCAACCTACTTAAATCTACTGTTAAGTAGGTTTCAGATGCTTTGCTAAAAATAAAAGATAATAAACTTACTTATCAGAAATTGGTCCTAGTAGCAGCAGCCCAAGCATGTAACCGAAGCTGTGGACAGTCCCAACCAAGGCTCGCTTCCAGTCTTGACAGCCCAGCTGGAACTAAATTGTGAAAACGTAAGTCGGATGCCTAAAGATGTGTTTAGTAGGTAACAGTTTATTACCTGACAATATCAGCTTCCAAACTCCGGGCTGCTACAGACGAATTGCGAGTAATACTCAATTACAATTGTCGGAAATCGAACCCAGGACCACGTTCTCAGCAGTAGCACTTGCAACCATGAGATCAACGGGACAGATCATGCATGCTAATGTGATAGATCTAATAGAAATCTATGGTGTAGTCAGTAATCCCTGGTTGCAAGCAAGTTGGACTTTCATAGAAGGTAGACATAAATTGGAGCATAGAGAGCTGTCTATTAAGAGCGCACCGAGCTTCTGGCTAAAGATATTATATATTGTATGTGTTACGTGAATGTGTGCGTAAGTTGGGAGTCCGCCAGCCGAAGCAGGACTAAAACGGATAGGGGAGAAGCGAGGCGGTTCTAGCTAGAATGGACGGGACGCGCGCTAATTTAGGTATTTAGTTCGTATTATTTAAACAAATACACATTTTGAAAATGTGAAATGGATACAGTAAAGAAAACATGTACTTTTGTTATTATTCAAAAACTGATAACCTTTCGTTAAGTAGTACCGCCGTAGTAAGGATTTATTTTATTTTTTAGAGATTACTTTGTTTTTTTTTTTCTATAGAGAAAACTACAAGTAATCGTGTTTTTAAAGTGTACCTACGATTTATCACACTAATTACACTAATATTATAAAGGCGGAAGTTTCTGTGTGTGTGTATGTTTGTTACTTCTTCACGCGCAAACGGCTGGACGGATCTTGATGAAATTTGGCACAGAAGTAGATTGGTAGTGGTAGATTACTTATCATCCCGGGAGTATGTTCCCATGCGATAATTTTCGAAATTAACGCGGGCGGTAGCTAATAAAATATCTTACATATTAATATAACTAAAGGTTAAGTAATAACGATGCAGCAAGGGATCAAACGAACGCCAATTACGTATCGTTTCCTCGGTGCACTCTTAAGTACAGAGTGGTGGTGGTGAAGTAGTGGTGGGTGGGTGTCTGTAGGTAGCTACAGACCCCTCAAACTGCAGCAAAAACAAAATCAAGAAGTATACTTACATCGGCTACAAAGCTAAGAGGCTCTTCATACACCCACTCCCTACATCTCTCCACGTTCGACACATTGTAGCTGTCCAGCGAACACGTGGAGTTATGGTCTGTGAGCTGGTACTTGTGACACGTGTCATGAGTCAGGTTCACCGCTGATTGTGCCCATGATGTGCTGTTACCACATTCTGGGTATTTGCATCTGGAAATAAGAAGGTCATCATTCTTTTGCCCTTATTAAAATTTATTTGTGGTCGGCGAGCCAGGTCTACTTCTTCCATGTTTGTTTCTGTTCTGGCTATTACCCCAATTTACTTGGGGTAAGCTCTCCAAGCATTCTTTTCTTTGGTTTTTCAAGATGAGAAATCATCAAATGACTTCTTCCGCTCTGGGTGGAGCGGAAGAGCGTGTCAGACTTTTACTGACTAAAACCCATCCGTGTTCCTTCTACAGTCCTTTGCGTTCCAGGGCGTGACTCCTTCGAACAAATTCCGCAACCCTGGCAGCTCCAAGCATTCTTGCGCCAATAATACGGTTGCGTGGTGATACTACATACGGGATACAATCGTCATGTTTATGATTATATTTTAGAGGAGGTATTATCAACTCTATGTTACTTACTTCCTTGAACATTTAGTAAATATAGTCGACCTATTCCGATCTCTGGTCATCAGGCACATAGTAAGCATGAATTCTGAACTTAAGGTGTTTGGCAAACCGCAAGGAAAACTCTAATTGACGCTTTAAAATGATTTTATTGTTATTACCTTTTTGTTTTGTTTGTCCTGTAAACGTGTTGCGAGCCTTTGCCTAAGTCTGTGCTAAATACATGTATTTTCGTTCTTTAATTTAGCATTTTCATCTCACTCTCAGATTCATACAGTTACCTTACATGCATCCCCTTCAGGTCTACCATTCTGTTCCAAAGAAAATAAATCGGTAACCTCTAATTTAGGCATGCTGCTTCTTCATGTATAAATGGAATGGACAGCCCATTTTTTTCAAATGCATAATTATTGATATCAACACTTTTGTAAACGAGCCAGGACTGTTTGAGGTTTAATGAACTCCTCATTCAATAATTCATTGATAGCTATGGAAATTCACTGATAACTAATTTAAGTAAAGAACTTGTGCGAAAATAAGCTTGTTTTCGTTTTAAATAGAGTAATTGATAAAATGCGGATAAGGAGAAGTCGCATGTTAGAATGATATTTTTGATCCTTAATTAAGTTCTACAATGTGATCTAGCAGATCTAAAAACGCATCAATCACTATTTTTACAACAATACTTATTTTTCAACTCATTGAAAAAAAGAGATTTCCTATCACTTTTAGAAAAGACGGGCATCGTTTCTCCAGCCACTATATTCTGTTAAATTATCACGATAAAAACTTAGGGGAAGTGAACTGTCATTCCACATGAAGCTTTGGATTGACAGCTCACTTCACCAAAGTTTTCACAATGAGATGTTTACAGAATAGCCCTTTTTTTAAGGGTTTGAAGTCACCAAACGACTTCTTCCACTCTGGGTGGAGCGGAAGGGCGTGTCAGAATCTTACTGACTAAACCCATTAGTGTTCCTTCTAAAGCCCTCAGCATTCCAGGGCCGCGGTGACTCTTTCGAACAAATTCCACAGGCTGGCTGGCTCTGGCCTCAGCGGGACCTGTCTCCTATCCTGACATCTCTATGAGGCGCGCGTGGAACACGACGCGCCTTCAACACGGGGCTAGTTGTGATCGGACAGCGAGCCACTCAACGCACGCCGTCCGCAGGCCCGCTACGGTAGCCGCGGATCGCCCTGCGACTCCCGACGCCCGGGGCGTCTTCTTCTATAGCGGCGCGATTAGGGCGAAGGCCTTGTCACAGAATAGCACTGCCGCATGCCGATGCTTTAATGCGAATTTTCAAATGTATTCGATCGCGTTAACGTAAAGTTTCACTTATGTCCAATTGGACATAAGTGAAACACACAACAACAACACACAACACAAACACAATACAAGCACAACACACACAACAACAATACAATGAGTGATACAATTGTATAGAAAATAAAAAGAGGTTTTTCGTTACTTTCACGGACTATCACCAGACGCACCAATCCTGTTTCAATAAAAATTTACATTTACGTCAACGCGATCGAGTGCGTATAAACTCGCACTAAGACCACAGTCATACTACTCCCAGTACCACCAAAATTGGAGGTGATAGTACATGGTAAAATTAATAATGAATAAAACTGGAAAATTACCTGTAATCCACAATAACCACAGCAAACACATAGTTCATGCAATATAAGGCGTTGCTCATACAGGCGAATATTAAAAAAGGCATAAATCGCAAGTAATATGGCCCTAGGGGGCGGAATTTTGACAGTATCTTCTCTAAGACTACATCGTCTTTTGCTTCACTTTGTGGTTCTTTCGTCTCTAGAAATATTTCTTTGCCTTCGATCATTTCTGTAAAATATTGATGTAAATTAATTAAGGTTTTTTTTCACGTGACGTAACATCATGCCCAGGTAGTATGTGCTTAAAACTTAATACCCCACAATCCCACTTGGACTGTTCAGCCACTAAGTTTGAGTCTAACTGTACTCCAACAGTTTAATAGTTATATTTATAGCAATAAATAGGACCTCAGGACCACTTCAAGTCCGCAATTAAACATGAGCCTAAGAAAATATGAACAATTTTCATGGTAAAATGTTTAATGAAAATATCAAAAGTCATTTATTCAAATTTGGCTAAGATCCAGCACTTTTTGTACGTCAAATTTTACTTAAAGAAAGTTCCCCCAAATTGTCTGACTGTTACCACTTCCTAGTGTTTTAGCTAGGATGAAGAACAAGTGCGACAAACTCCCCAGCAACTCATCTATTTATAGTGGCAGTGGCCTCTCTTAATTTTTCTAAACTCTCTGGTCTTGAGCAGTAGCGTAGCTAGTCTCAAAGGGACCCTGTATCAAACATTTTTGGGGGCCCCGTCTTTAGGGGTATTGTTTTTAAAACAACGTAGGCCTTATTATCTCAGAACTGTCAGGCCACGAAGGAGATGGCGCGACTAAATGTATAGCTTTGCGTCCACACGTCGTCGGGCCCTTGTAACCCGGGGGCCCCGTATCTTTGATACGGCGGTAGCTACGCCCCTGGTATTGAGCCACCTAGATCCCGCCTTCGTGATGCGTAACCAGGTCCATCTAGCCAGCACTGTTGGGCCAGTTTCGGCGACGCCGTCCTTGTATGTTTTGTTTCCAACAAATTACTTGTTAGGTAAACTAATTAGTTAAAAAAATATTAAAGTACTTACCAATTTATTATCAAGCACTCTTAAATAAAAACATCACAGTTAGTTTAATGTTTCAGTCAAACAGTCTTCGATACAATGATGTAAATTTCACCGCAGTACGAAATAAGAGCACGTTTGCAAGCTTGCTTTTGCATGCAAAATAATCTTATCATACTAAACACGACCTTAATTCAACTAGACAGAGTTTCATTTGTATTATTTTATTGTTTCTCGACGGTAAATACAAGTTTGTCTTTCAGATAATTTGCTGCGAAGGCATGTACTAATTAGAACGTATAAATAAAAATAAAAGCTGCATTGCATATAATTATGTATTACTGATTAGCTGTGGGTTAGATCACGGTATACGTTGACTGGCTCTTTATGACGTAGCCTTACTTAGGTAATGAGAACGTGCTCATTTATGCTTCAAGGGCATAAACAATCTAGACTGTTTTGAAAAAAAAAACTTCCTGATGTTACACCGCCATACAATTAGTACACAAAAATTAACTGGCCAAGTGCGAGTTGGACTCGCGTGCAAACGGTTCCCAACGAATTTCATTTTTGTTACTTACGTGTTCTAATACCACTATAGACTTCTTATAGGTTTTTTGTAATCTTTAGGTAATTAAATGCATTTAATAGTAGTTTCGGAGATACGAGGGTCATTTTTGTATAATGTCTTGAATAACTTCAAAAAAAGTATGAAAAAAGTGAAATATATACTTCTGGACACATCTATTGGCCCACCTTGTATTTTCAGTTTCATTTGGTCCTAGCTAAAATTTTATATTAGGTCGAGCAAAAAGTTTTTATGCAGTTTTGAACCTGGCACATTCACAATTTCATTCAATAGTCTTTTTTTGAATTTCGAACACAGAATTTAAAGAAACAAAAGACAATTTGGAGCCTGTTTGTTGATATCAAACAATCGAATACTAAGAAAACTTGGTTTTATTGGTTTACTTGGATTTAATTCTTGAAAAAGTGATTGATATCTTTGGTTTTGCAACAAACATTACTTATTCTTAACATTAAGGTGAGGTTCTATCAATAATCTATGGATACTTCACCTGAAGTCGCCGCCCAAGCTGTGGCACTTATTCAGGCCGGACACAGCCAAAGAAACGTGAGTGCTCAACTTAATTTAAGTCGATCTGCGGTCCGAAATGTTTATCGGAGGTACCTAGAGACTGGCGGCTTTGTTCGTCGCCAAGGAAGGCCACGATCTCGGGTCACAACTGAAAGGCAGGATCGATTCATCGTGACGACCAGCTTGAGAAATCGTCACCTTACCTCCATTGAGATACAAAACCAACTTCGCGACTTCCACGGAGTATCTGTGAGCGCTCGAACTGTTCGGAGAAGGTTAAAAGAACGCGATATGGTACCACACAAGCCAGCTAATGGGCCCAAACTAACGCGAGCCCACCGAACAGCGCGCCTTCATTTCGCACGCAGTCATTTAAATTGGACACAGCAAGATTGGAGCCGTGTACTCTTTTCTGATGAGTCTAAAATTGTGTTACATGGCAATGATGGAAGGAAGAAGGTCTACCGACGTAAGGGAGAGCGTTTCGCACAATGCTGCTTTGAAGAGAGGGTTGCTTATGGCGGTGGCTCATGGACTGTCTGGGGCGGTATATCCGCGAGCGGCAAAACTCAACTTGAGGTTGTTACAGGACCACGGCTGCCAACATTAAATGCTGAAAGGTACATTCGTGAGTGCTTAGAACCTCACGTGATACCATACGCGGACTATGTGGGCCCAAATTTCCTTTTTATGCATGATAATGCAAGAGCCCATGCGGCCGGCATCGTCAGGGAATATCTTCGGGATGTGAACATCACAGTTATGGACTGGCCAGCCAGAAGCCCAGACATGAACCCCATTGAGCACATGTGGGACGAGCTAAAAAGACGTGTTAGGGCTCGTCAGCCAGTTGCCCAGACGATGCAGGAGTTGAAAACTGCCATAGAAGAGGAATGGGAGATGATCCCTCAAAATTGCATAGAGCGGTTGATAAACTCTATGCCTAATCGTATGAGAGCTGTGGTAGATGCCCATGGAGGCAACACGCGTTATTAAATTAAACCTTTATTTGATAAAACATGTTTTTTATTCAAAAATCAATTGCCTTTAACAAGGCGCATATCCGACTTGTTAGGCGTAGCTCCATGTCGTATGGTATTCTGAATTCAAATTTAAAACAATACGATCGAAAAAGATGGTAAAATGTATCAGGTTTAAAACTGCATCAACAGTTTTTGTTCAATCTAGCAATCATATTTCGGTAGGGGCCATCGAAACCTAAACTCTAAGGTGGGCCAATAGATGTGTCCAGAAGTATATTTAAAACCCTCCCAATAAGCCATTTCATATAAAATGTCAATAGTACAGTTTAATTTTTTTTTTTAATTTACTTCTTTGTCCCCCAAAAGTGACCGCCTTACTCAAAATTTATTTTAAGTACGTGTTCGTGTTTGGGTCACATAAGTTCATATGTGAACCAAATTTCAACAAAATCGGTCCAGCAGATTCGGAGAAAATTAGCTGTGACAGACGGACAGACAGATACCCGAGTGATCCTATAAGGGTTTAGTTTTTACGGATGTTCGTGTGGCGCGCTGGTGATAAATTAAACCACGAAAAAACATTAAGTAACTGACTGTATTTCCGATAGGTAAACACAGTTGTTACGAACAGTTCGGAACCCTAAAACGCAAAACTTTGAGTGACCAGAATGGAAGGGAACCTGAGACCAGATGAGCTACTTGCTTTCCTACCTACAGGCAAAAGTTTTATTTTTTCTCTTTATTTGTTTTGGGGCTTTTATCTAAACAGATATGCCAACCCCATCGTACCCTTTAACACTTATAATTATCACATTATACTAACTAAACATTTAAACAATATATAGAACACTTTGTGATGAAGATGGAAGAACAGATGAAGGACTGTTATTAGACGACTTAACTATTCAGAGCGTTAATTCTACAAATTTTTAAGCATAATCAAAGTCAAATTCAAAGTCAAAACATTTATTTCAATTAGGCCATTAAACGGCACTTTTGAACGTCATCATTTACAGTTCATTAAAATAATAGTATTACATTAATAAAGTGAATCTACTGTCCATTCGGAAAGGTAGATAGATTCTTATGGAGAAGAACGGACAAGTCACTCCATAGTTACTCTCATCTTCAGTCGCAATCTATTAAAAACTCCTCTAATTTCCCTATATTTTGACAGATTGCGACTGAGATGCGAATGAAAACGTTGCTTAAAAATGTTAGAATGAATCCTCAGGTTTAATGGTGTCATCGTGTCAATGGTATTATAGTTATCCTACTATTCTGCTCTCAGATGCCAAAGAAACGGTAACTCAATAAAAGTGAGTTTCGAGAAAAAACGGATCTTGTAAAACATGATTTCTGTCACCTTCATGGTATATGTTTAAAACGACCTTCTGCCCGCGACTTCACAAATACGGAATGTTGATAATAAATATCATAATAAACAGTATCTTTGATAAACAGAGATCGGAATAGCTAGACTACATTTACCTAATGTTCGTGGAAGTAAGTATCATAGAGTTGATAATACCTCCTCTAAAATCCCGGAATCATAAACATGACGATTGTATCGTATATATGTTGTATCGTGTATGTTGAACAAAATTATTATTTTGAAGAATCTTATTTTGTTTTAGAGTTCCGTACCTACTAAAATTGTTAAATTAACTAGCTTTGTTTCCGCACAACTCTTTCTTCTTTTAATTCTTCAAATCATTAATTTGTAATGATACTCAAAGTCCAGTTCATTTGTACAATCCCGGGTTTTTTTCATGATTCCATATATGATTCCGAGATTATACAGGAGGTATTATCAACTCTATGTTAATTACTTCCACGAATATTAGGTAAAATAAGTCTACCTATTCCGATCTCTGATGATGAATTTAAAATGAATAAATTGAATTAGTTGCGTAAAACCGTAACCAACACATTGTGAACCGCGAAACGAGCCAACGTCGATTTATTTCAGTTCCCATTGTTCACAAGTAATTGTTGTTAAACATTAGCTAATTAATATCATTTACATAAACTTAAAGGTAAACAAACTCACTGGAACGTGTCCGAGTTTCCTAAAAACTGTAATCCTTTTATTTGGATCGAGGATAAAGGATTTAATTTAAGCCATGCACATACATATTTGCAGTACCTTCAGATAATTAATAAAAAATCTTACGTCTGGCCTGTTGGTCGAGTAGTTAGTGACCCTGACTGCTAAACCGGAGGTCGTGGGTTCGATTCCCACCCAGGACAAATCTTTGTGTGATAAGCATGATCATTTGTTCTGTGTCTGGGTGTAATTTGTCTATAATATGTATGTATTTAGAAATATATAAATATGTTTATCAGTTGTCTGGTTGCCATAGCACAGGCTCTGCCTAGTTTGGGATCGGATGACCGTGTGTGAGTTGTCCCAAGATATTAAGATATTATATTATATAAAATGTATTGTTTATTACATTTAAGATCTACATTAGTACAATAAATAAAAATTAAAAATTCTTACACCAAATTATTTATTTACTCACTGAAAATTTAACTTTTGTCGGGCGATGATCGCTGAAAACAATAATTATAAGGGTTCCTTGATGTTTTACTCCAGGCCTACCAAGGCCGCAATTTCACCTTCAAGCAACTCTCGTGTAAGTTGCATTACCCTGCGGGGTAACGAGGTATAATGTGATCAATCGTTCGATTGTACTCCGCAATGTTATTAAACTTGCATGCGAGTTGCTAGCAGATATATGCGGCCTAAGGGTGAGTTTTTTGAGTAGTAGTTACCCATTCGTTAAAAATTATGGCTACAAAAACTTCGTTAATCTGCGTTTTTTTATCAATATTTAGCTTGACTAATGGTCAAATAAATAACTATTAGTTTTAGACTTTTCATTTACAACTAACAATAGATCCAAAAAATCATTCTAACATGGGCAAAATTTTTAACCAATGGTTAACTACTTAAAAAAAAACACCCGTGCAACCGCACCTTTACACAAAAATTTCAACACCTCAAAATCTAGTGGTCTTGTTATCCTTATCTCTTGATTCCTTATCACCAACAGCCTCTGCCTCTCTTACTGTGTCAGGAAGTACCTTCTCTGCGGTATCAGGCATCGCTGTAACGACCACTGCGGTTATCAATGATAAGCCCCCCACTAGGATAGATGGGAGGCCGTAGATATACTGCATCTGAAAAATAGAAGTTGAAGAAAATTTTATTAGTGATTTGTCTTTGACTAACCTTTGACCGATGGCCTGGTGAGGGTCACGGGTAGCCGAAAATGTATTACTTGTGTATGTATTTAATGCTATGTTTCAACTTACCAATAAAGGGGTCTGAGGTGCCAACATGGTGGCAGTTCGTCCCAACGACGAACATAGTGCATGCATCGTGTTTCTGGTGTAAGTAGGAAATAGTTCAGATGTGTATAAGTACACTATGGCATACGATATGGTCGCCATGAACTTGCCAACCAAGAATAGAGATATTGATAGAATAATGTGACCTGTAAGAAAAATGCTTTATGTACTAAAACTAAAAAAAACACAGGAATACATTGACGTCAAACAGAATCATTGAACAAACACTATATTATTCTTCGTGAAAGAAACAAAGTAAAAATTTATACTCACACTCTACAGAGAGAAAATGTAAAAAAAAGAACAAAATTGTATTTAAAAAACATAAAAGATTAAACAAAATCGTAGTAAAGATTGCCTTTTTTTTTGGGTATTAGTTTATAAAATCAATATCTAACTAAGTTCTGTACAATTAAAATGCAAATTAATTACCTTTAGGCACAAACGACTGTCCAATACAAAACAATCCAGTCAGCAGAAAAGAAAATATCAAAGGTATCCTCCGTTTGAACCTCTTCAACAAGAATCCTATCGCAAAACTAGCCGGAAGTTCCACGAACGTCGTCAAAGCAAAGTTAATATACTTATTCCCTTCCAACTCGACTGAATTTATCAACAAAGTGTACTTGTTGAACAGTCCTGTGATCCACATACAGACGCAGGCCGCGAATCGAAGGACCAACTTTCTTGAACCAACGGTCATTTTGAATAGGACTATCCAACTCGTTTCATTGCCTCCTTTCTCACATTCTATATCATCTAAATCGATTTCACTCATATCTATATTGTTTGTCTTTGCAGCATTTTTAATTATATCATTAGCTTTTTGCTTTTGCCCTGTAATTAATAGCCATCTGAGACTTTCGTATAGTAAAAAGGCGAATAATAAAAATAGTAACGAAGGTGCATAAATGTCTACGAGGAAATACCTCCAGTAGGGCAGTGCCCAGGCTATGAGAGCCATCAATATTCCTGCCGCAGATGTACTGGCTGTCATTAGCGTGATGAATGAGACGCGATTCTCCTTTGTTACCATTTCAACACCTGGAAAGTTGTTATTCAGTAGTTTTAAGACATTGTCATTTTCTTTGAAGAGAATATATAAATCTTGAAACTTAAGAGCACTCGCTTTTTGAAGTGTGTTTAAATATTTATGACGTATTCATATTAAGTTTGAATTTTTGATGATTTGAGAATAAGATAAGAGAATTTTCTATAAATAAAGAAGTGACTTTTTTAAAGCAATAAATATGTTCAGCTTTCTTTACGATTTAGAATATGAGTAGATGATATTTCAAATTCAAATCAGATTATTATAATGAAATTCAGTACAATATTAACGGTGGACGGGGGCACAGCTTCGGACCCGCGACCTGCTCCTAGCAGTGGAGGCCAACGCGTGCTGCTTGCGGTGAATAGCCACCTCTCTTCATGGTGCGAGCACAATTTTCTCGCAGGAGGTGTGAAAAGTAGAGTATGCTCCTCGGGGATAAAGGTGTCTTTGCCTTAGGCTAGCTTAAATCCCTCGCTGCATTCAGGATTATTATATTAACTAGATGATATTGACAAAATCATGGTCTTTTTAAACCCATCAGTTACAAAAATGAAGTTGTAGAGATTTTCACACTCACCTAACATAAATGTGGAAGAATACGTGTCCCCGAACATGCCTTCCATGAGCTCCAAGACCACATAGACCCAGTAAGACTGAGCTATACTCCTGCCAAGACCCATGAATGCTGACGTTAAACCTGTTATTATTATTAGTTTCTTTCTACCGATCCTGGAAGTAGAAATGGACATCATGATAATATGATTTTTTTGAAGTGAAACTTCTTTAGGCGCGTTGAGCACTTTTTGGTTGAACAAAAATCATGGAACTCGCGTCATCATCACCGGACGCTTTAGCTTTCGCTTAGTTTTTATTATTTATCATAGCTTAAAAAAAAGAAGTAGTAGGTATGTGTTTTTTAAAATTTTTGGTGACTTTCTACTCTGTGATGTTGTTCTACACTTTGTTTTATCAGTCAGCTGTAGAGCTGCAGCTACAACTTTTTGACAGGTACGATAAAAAGATGTAACAGGTAATATATTGGATGATTATATATCTTCACAAATTGTGCAAGAACTAGCTTTTGCCTGCGACGAAACGCGCATATCCTGTTTTGTCCCGTTTCAATAGGAATTTTGGGAAATCCTCTTTTAGTGCTCCTCAACACTCTCCAAAAAACCTACATGCCAAATTTCAGCTTTCTACGACCAGTAGTTTCGGTTGTGCGTTGTCTTGTAACGGAAGAGTATTTATATTTATTGTTGAGTCATGGCAAGCAATTAAAACAGTTAAAATCATGACGCGGTTTATTAGTATTTACAATCAGTTGTGCACGTGGGACTGATATTTAAGGTGCATTTCTGACTTCCGCGCATCGCGGCCGATAGCAGCCACGCGCGATCTATCGCATGCGGCTGTCGCACGCGGCTGGTGCGACAATAGTCAAAGTATGAAAATGTATTGCACCGCTTCCACTTCCACCGGTTACAACCAGTAGTTTCGGCTGTGCGTTGTCAAGACATACGTTTATTGATCAATTACAGTTGCACGCTTGAAGATTAAATAAAAAATGCTTTTGGTGATTCTCGATAAATGCGGTAGGTACTGTATTTATTTATTTCGTAACAATTACTTACAGTTTACACCAAAGTAAGACAACATCATAGAATTCATCTTATAAATTAATATTATTATCTGTATGTCGAAAGTAACCTGTTTCTGCATAAATATTTCTGAAACTATCTGAATGCTTGGTGAGTAGGTACTGTATTTTAAGAAGCATTCGAAAAAATTGGTTGTCTGTAAAGTCGGTTTACGGACGATAGTTTAACGTGACAACGTCATAACAAAGTATTGATTAAATGATCGTAACGTTACAATGAGCGTAATGTTACAATAAGTCATCCTAGACGTTGTAACGTCAAAAATCCTATAATATTACCTTTAGGTTAGGATGCCATGTATGAGGAACAATAAAGTAACATAATAATATGTTCCTAGGTATGATTGCAAAATATGAACAGTCATTCACCTGTATCTGGTATTTGAAGCCGCAAACACATAGTTAACACTAGAAAACGCATTAGTAACACCCGAAAAAACTAACATAGATAACAACTTTATATAAAAAGGGCTAAATAAACTAAACTTAGCCAATAGCCCCTCAATATCCAATCTATCTTTAGCTACCATCTTGCGAAGACACTTTTCTTTTTTAATCTTTTGTATTTCGAGTGAGTTAGGTCGAATAATAGGACTTCTAACTAGTGCAGTACAATTTTCAAAGATAAAATGTTGAATTGTCTAGCTTCAAATAGTTTAATGTTGTGTTTATTTAAATTCACTTTATAAAGTAGGATATATTTGAATACATTCGAGATAATTTGAATCTATCGCCTCCAACTTAAGTATCGAATTTAGGTTAGTGTAATTTAAGTCTTTTCAAAGTAACCATTTGTATCAAAAAAATTCAAAGGTCCTAAAAAAGTATGAGTTGCAATTGCATTTAAACGTTGTCTTGTATGACGCACAGATTTTTGTTCATTGTATTTGAACATAGATAGATTAAAGTTTCACTGTTTGGTTTTCTAGTTATTACAAGAAAACAAATGAATATAATTAGCAAAACGGAAAATGAATTAGACTAATATGAGAGAATTTTCTGACTGATCAAGTATCATCATTGAATTTCTCGCAATTTGTTGAAACAGGGAAGTCGGCGAGCCACTGATGCAGCGACACTTGGAGCTGCGTCAGTCGCAGCTGCGCGAGGTACTGGTGGCACATGCTTTCACGCTCTTCCGCCGGCCTTGTCACCATCGAGGCCATCCGGCCGGTGCTCGACCTCTGGCTCAGGAGAAGGCACGGCTCCCTGTCGTTTCGTGCGACGCAGGTCCTCTTGGGGCATGGCTGCCTCGGGAGATTCCTGTGTCGCATAGGTAGGAAGCCGGACGCTCGGTATCACCACTGCGTCGATTGTCGGGAGGACACGGCGCGGCATACGCTGGCAGAATGTACCACTTGGGAGGAGCCGCGCCGTGCCCTTATCTCTGCGGTAGGCAGAGACCTCTCGCTGCCGGCTGTAGTCCGTTCTATGGTCGGCGGCAAGGAGTCCTGGGACGCTTTGGTCTCCTTCTGCGAGACAGTTATCGCGCAGAAGGAGGCTGCGGAAAGGGAGAGGAAAATCTTGACCCCTCTTTTGGCCCGCAGCCGGCGCATGGGGCATATGCTGCGTCTTCCGGCCCCCCCTAACTGGGTCCAGGGGCGACGGACTTGGGGATGTCCGTCACTCCCATTCATTCATCTGGACCCGAGGTGGCGGCGTGTGGTGTTCCCGTGCGCCCCCTTTAGACGTCGCGGGGGGAGTCAAACACCTCACTCCTCCCACCGACCCGAGGTGGCCCGCAGAGGCGGGCTGGCACCAGCCGGGGATTACGGAAGTCGCATCCTTTCCCGCGATTACTGGCGTAGGTGGGAGATGGAACACCGGGGTGGTTTTAGTCAGTAAGAATCTGACAGACCCCTCCGCCCGCTCCAGGGCGGAGGACACCCATGAGGATTTCCCTCCGATAATCCGATATCAAAAAAAAAGAAAGAAAAGAGGGAAGTCGTAGTAGAGTAGTAGATCTCAGTTACCGTTAGTTGATAATGATCATTATTTTGGTTACTTGGTACTTTTCAACTTCAAGATGTATAGCAGTCCTATTATGCCATTCAATTCCGATGATGTAAACGGGATAGTGCTATTCGCTATGTATAGCTCCGCCTCCCTCTTAGAGCGGAATCATGATCGTTTTAAGACTTCATAGTAGGGCCCTGTACTATTTGGGAAAACCCTGGTTGATTTATTTGAATTTGAGTATTTGTCAAACGATACTTTACCCTGAAAACCTGGTCGCATGAAAACAAGCTTTTACACATGAATAACTTCAAACTGTCAATTCAGAAATTGACCATAATTATATCAAAAGAAACACAAATGTAAAAAATCTCAATCTTCAGGAAAAAACAATCCAAGCCTTCACAAAGCCATTTAAAATCCTCATTATGCAATTAAACATTTCTATTATTCAACGGAGTCCGAGTTTATTATGAGAAAAGTTGGCGCTGTTGAATAGTTCTTGACGCCTAACACAAACACCGGGGTCATCCTGGAGGCGAGTTTACATAGCACTCGCAAAAGTTACTTAGCCATAATTGAGCCGGTTTTGAGTTAAGATCAGTCCTGAGTTCAGCTTTTGCTTGCAGCAATTCGTTTAATTCACTCATGGAAGCTAGAACTAGAGAGCTCTGTGGCCTAAGTGGGAGTTTTATACGTGACAAACAAATAAAATCCATAAATCTATAGAGGTATGCGGAACAGAGATTAAAGTCCCGCATACCTCCACTGTAGTGGGAGGATCCTCCTGCCAGACGGTTGTTGTGTTTGGTGGGCAACTGCCCGATAGTTGATATTCAGACGGCTGTATATGTTCAAATCGCACGGAGAACTTTGCTTGCGCGATGCAGGATTTCGTTGTTAGTTCGTCGTAGATGGCACTGCGGTTCTTTTTGTTGCCGTACAAATTTTACTTCTTAATTTTTGATATGGCGGCATTGATGCCGCTACAAATGCAAACAATTTAAGGCTACAAACCACCGAAAACTCAGTGCATTCAAGTACCTCAATACGAGTTTTTAAACGTACTCAATCGCGTTAACGTAAAGGTCCATTTTTTATTGAAATTGGATAAGCGCCGTCAGCTGACAATCATAAAATCTTTCTTTTTCTTTACAATTTGCGAACGTTGAAGCGATCGAGTTCGTTTAAAAATTTGTATTTATGACTCTGTATGTTTCTGCTAATTTCGATTGCTTTAAATTGGGATTTGAAGTTTTGAGCTGTTTCTATTTACTTATAACTTAAGTTGTTTGTTATACCAACTCTATGTCACGTATGACATACAAAACGGTGAACTAAAAAAAACTAAAAACAATGTTTCCAACATTTTCAATATAGATATATATTTAACAGAATCTTTAAAGCCCAATTCTCAATGCGAATAAAGCTATGCTCCTTAATTGAAAATGTTCAACTCGAATGGAAATAAAGGCCACTTAATTATTCAATTGAAATGACATGAAGAGCGTTACTTAATTTATTATAAGCTTTTATTGCCTTAAGTGGTTACAACGTATTTGCGGCAAAGTTGGAATTGTGCAGACGTTCATTAATTAAAATAGATTCATCAAGCAATTACAGCATAATTTTCTGTCTTCTGACTTTTAAAGTTTAATCAGCCTTGCAATGCAGCTTCACTTTATTTCGAAGTTTTTATTTAAAGTGCCTACTGCATTTTTAATAGCAACTTGAGACAGTGTTGTTTAAAATTTCTATGTTGTTTTGGTGGAGAGACAATTTTTTACGTTCCGTACCCAAATGGTAACCAACGGGACCCTATTACTAAGCCTCCGCTGTCCGTCCGTCTGTCTGTCAGCGGGTTGTATCTCATGAATCGTAGAGACGGTTAAAATTTTCACAGAGAGTGTTTTCTATTTGCCCGAATAATAAAACAACATTTAAGTGGGCTCCCCAACTAGAAAACGTGTTTTTTTCGGCATTTTTTTGATGATGGCAAAAGGTAGACACTTGAAATGCTCACAGAGTTTGTTTTGATATATTCGCTAAAAGAAAATAATATTTATGAATTAAAAGGGTCTCAAGAGACGTGTTTTTGGAGTTATTTGCTCGATTTTAACGGCATAATAGTAGATTATAATATGATGATGAGCCAAGTGCGAGTCGGACTCGCACTTGAAGGGTTCCGCCTTCAAGCGCGAGACGTGTTTTTGGAGTTTTTTGCTCGATTTTAACGGCATAATAGTAGATTATAATATGATGATGAGCCAAGTGCGAGTTGGACTCGTGCTAGAAAGGTTCCGCCTTCAAGCGGGAGCCCGACTCGCACTTGGCTGGTTTTTTAAAATAGTTCGTAGGTCGTAAGTAGGTAGTGCCTTGTGTTACTGTAATTTGTTTCTGAAATCATGAAAAAAATTGGTTTTAACTTTTTTTTTTTATTTAATACTTGTGGCCCGCCCCGGCTTCGCCCGGATGTAATTTTTTTTTCAAAATTTTCTTTTATCATAACCTTTTCCTGACAATAACAAACACAACATAAAAAGAATAAGCGAAATTGGTCCAGCCGTTCACGCGTGATGCCTTGATCAAGGGAAATATGGATTCATTTTTATATAATAAGATGGGTTTGCTCTTGACTCTAGTCTTAACTTAACTTAACTTCCATCAGGCTTTTAGAAACCTAAGATAGGTAAATCTCGAATAGATATCTAACGAGAACAGCAATCAGGTTTTTCCCGTTACAAAGCCTTAATCCCAAAATCCAGGTTGTTACTCAAAATTTCAAACAATATTACCCATAAGCACTTTACATACGAGGAAATTGTACCCATGATTAAAAAAAAACCGCTTGAACTCGTTAAGAGGCTAAAAATAGTAGACTAAAAATGAAATTAAATCTTCCGTGGAAGATTACCCCTAATTGGTTTTAAATTAAATCAATATAGGTTTTTATGATAAT
The DNA here is from genome assembly GCA_002192655.3 of Mamestra configurata. NCBI lineage: Eukaryota > Metazoa > Arthropoda > Insecta > Lepidoptera > Noctuidae > Mamestra > Mamestra configurata. The sequence continues at coordinate 309,770 of NDFZ01005250.1, forward strand.
ATAGGAAAATAAGATCCTAGGAACCTAAAACCACAGAGTACGGAATGGTAACCACACCCAGCAGCAGAAGTCGTCGGTGAAGAGTTTGTTTGTTTGAGCGCGGTAATCTCTGGAACTACCAGTCGGATTTGAAGAAATATTTTTGTAGATGATAGCTAGGAGGGCTATACGTGAACGAGAGAAAAATACGGGATATGCGCGTACGAAGTCGCGGGCATCAGCTAGTAACTGATAAGTGCCTGTTTTGTGCGCTGAGCACAAGATTCGGCTGTCACAGCCTTAGTCATGACTAGAGATCGGATTATATGCAACATAAAAAGCCCAAAATATTTATTTATTTATTTACTGTTAAGGCACTTCAACGACTTACTCACTAAAACATTAAACACATAGATTTTTGGATATAGTAAATTCGTCACTTACAGAAGTACACAGCACTCTCAGAGAACTCAAAACAATATTAGATATCCGACAATATTATTTGATTTATTTACAAGTTAGAAAATTAAAGTTAAAATGAGTTATGGTTACAAATAGGAAGTACAGAAATATTTAACGGAACGACAAAAAAAAAAGAACACATAATTAATGCATGCAAATATGCAAGAGACAGCTAGAATATGCACGAGAATCCATAAAAGGGTCAAATTAGTCAACATGAAATTTTAAACAGCTATTATTACTCAACGATAACAATTGTATTTGCGAAAATAACAATTATGAAATATATTTAACAATGAAATTAACAATTTACCTTTAAAGTTACCATAAGTAGGAAAGGACCGTTCAACGTCCACTAAGGTGACACACACTAAGGGCATGATTTAAATTTGTGGGCCATATTTGGACTTATTGTGCCAGGCGATCGGATGTCTCTGGTGTCACTATGTGAGACATCTAAACGTAGTAAATATGCAGAATTAAAAAATAAAATGCTAAAATATGCAACTACGGCTGAAAGGGGCTAAATATGCGAATCATATGCAATGTGCATTTGTATATTATCCGGTCTCTAGTCATGACTGTCTTGAGCAGTCAATTTCTTTGAATATAATATAATATAATGTGGAAAGTTTTAACTATGCCATCTAGCGGCGACCAGACCACGTAAAATACTGGTATTCAGCTGAATCCGGTTTGACTGGAAGCCGACCCCAATATAATTGGGAAAAGGCTAGGCAGATGATGATCTAGCGGAGACCAGAGGATTTGGAAACAGTGCCGTTATTTTAGCAAATGCGATTGCCAAAGTGCCAAAATAAAAAATAAAAAAGATAAATAAATAATATAAGATATTGATCACTTGACATTACGACAGAGTTTGTCAATCCCATACGTTGCCAGAATGTTTCTTGTCAGAGACAGGGTGACGGTGACATTCTAGATACGCGGGCGACAGCGATTGTGGAAATGCCAAAAATATTTGAGATCGACTACGTGGTGCAATGTCTTCTAGGACAACCTTTTTTTTAAGGATGGCGAATTATGAAATGACTTCTTCCACTCTGGCGTGTCAGTCTTACTGACTAAAACCCATCCGTGTTCCTCCTAAAGCCCTTTGCGTTCCAGGGTCGAAATGGAACGCAAAAGGCTTGGGAGGTGATTCTTTCGAACAAATTCCGCAACCACTGGCATTGGCAGGCTCTAGCCCTAACGGGCACCGTCTTCTATGCTGACATATCTTTGAGGCACGCGTGGAACACAACGTGCCGTCGACCCGGGTTCTAGGACACCGTGGCATGTCAACTTAGACGAGTATACGATGGATTGGTCGGAGAAGGCAGTACATATTGTAACACCAGCGGACTCACGCTAGTGCTGTATATTATTATCAAATAAAATAATATTTAAGTTTTAAACTTTAAAAATATATTTTACGTCAGCCTTCAACGAGGGTTGGCACCGGAGTCCCAAAAGAAAACAAAACATATTTTTACATTCCTATTTCAAATTGTTTTAGTTTTTGCCAGACGCTTCCAAAGGCTACCTTGTCTGCCAGAGACCTGGAGCCAAGGATATCCTCTTCACAATATCTACACCGGGACGAGTGTAAGGTTATTGGGAGAATTAAGCTCAGCAGTGGGAGAATATAAGATAACTAATCCGCCATCTTGGGTGTGCCGCGATCTTGGATTTAGAATGACGTCACACAGTTAACCATGCATTGTCTTCCAAACCGAACGTGTATACAATATTTCAGCTCAATCGTTTGAAGATATCTACTTCAAAATTGAGTTACAAGAGTCCACCCGGACAAACAAACATACATTAAAAAATGAAAATTCCATTCATTTTTGAATTTTCAACAATAAGATAACTTTGTCTAGAGGCACAGGGAGGACGTCCCGATGCTCTATGGAACACACAGCTTGCAAGCGCAAACCAACAGAAAAACTCACTCAGAATTTAAAAAGAAATTAAAAAATAAAATATCACCAAAGAGATTACCCCAAATGGCTTTCATCACAAATCCATACTGATTTGAATCTGCAGATCGGTTCCATTCGCTCATTGGACTAATGAGGCCCTAATTGGACGGCTCAGCGCTCGATCTAATTGCTCTGGCCATTAAACTTCATTGTCATGCAGCTATGGCGTGTAGTGTAGCAGACCGGTTGTGCTTGTTTTTTGGGGAAGTTTTGGTTAATTACTGGTCTAGGATATATATAGTTGGGTCTTTATTGGTCTTATAAGTTAAGGATTGAAGAGTTTAGAATGATATCTAGATGGAAACGTGATCTTTCAAACTATTTGAATTTGAATTTTGATTTCGAACCCAGGTACAGCAGAAGTAGTGGTGGAAGATAAATAAGAGATAGCACAAAATAATAGACTGCTAATCTTTTTGAAGTGAAAACTTCTTTTAGCGCGGTACGCATATTTTTAGATAATATAAAATCTCTGGACTCGCGACACCGTTAAGAGACGCAGCTATAGTGTGTGCATATATTCATGTACTTAAAGCAGACCGCGAACGCGTCTAGATAAATAAAAAAAAAACGTTTATTGCTATAAAATTTATAACAACTGTTTTGCCTAGTGTTTAAACAACCGATAATACAACAATTGTTAACTCCCGATTAATATATTTTTTTTTTTACTTCTGTCGGCACTCCCATTGTGCAAACAGTAATATATATTTTAAATTCGTTTTTTTTTTCAACAGCTTCGCCCGCGTGCATGTCAAAAATATCCTGAGGGAACATTCTACTCGCGGATGTAGGCACCTATTTTATGTTCTGACCAGACATGACCTACCCATGTGCCAAGTTTCATCCGAGTCCGTTGAGTCACTAACGGCGGGTCTCAATAAAGTATCTACCATTGACCAACTGTCAAATTAGCTACCAACAGTAGCTAATTTGACAGTTGGTTAAGGGTAGGTTTGGTGGAGGACAGAATTTTTTTTTTGTATTTATAATATTGGTAATTGGATTGTGGCCAGATGTAAAAAAACTATTCAAAACAAACACAAATCAACTCACCATAAAAAAATTAAACTAATACTCCCCATCTTATTTACCCTCCTTACCCTTAAAATAACAAGAACTCATTACATCAGTAGAGAGAATCCCAGCAATTTCCTGCGAGCCGTTGAAGCAAAACATATAGGACTGATAAAAGAACACATCAATTCAATTCTCAATACAAAACCACTTTATAGGAGCGCCAAAGATGAGACGGGATCGTTGTGAGGCACAATGTCGGCGATGACGTGGGTACTGAATGCTACGGCTTGTTGTTCTGGCCCCTACCATCGGTCGTTGAAAAAAGATATCAGTTATTTTCTGGTACAATCAGTTTTGACGTGACAACGTCTAATAAATCGATGAACGCCGGCTGCACGCACGAAAAAGGATGACTCATTGTAACGTTACGCTCATTGTAACATTACGAACATTTCATCAATGTTTTGTCATGACTTTGTCACGTTAAACTATCGTCCGTAAACCGACTTTACAGACAACCAATTTTTTTTTTAAACAGCTGAGTGTTTTGTAACAGAGAGAGATGGCGAAGTCTCGCAAAAGCCCCAACTGACCTATCAGAGGATCCATTTTTGTTAATGTATTTATATTATATTATATTTTTTTTTATTTATTTATTTAACAGTTTATGTACACACATTTAACAAATAAATAAGAAGAAGGGAACAGAAAAATAGGTACAAAGGTGATGCTTATTTCTAAAGAAATCTCTTCCAGCATACCTGCGAAAGGAGAGTCGAATAAAAGATATGTAGACATCGTGTGTAAAAGTTATGTTAACATAAAAAGACAAAAAAACTTTAAATATAACATACTATAATAAATATGACTAAAATTAATATCATACTAATACATACTACTTAAATAATACTATAAGAATAATAATAA